>JARJPP010000008.1:0-69534 GCA_030782485.1 Beauveria brongniartii
AATATAGTAAAAGAATAGTAGTAGTTTCTAATTAATAACTTTATTAATTACTAGAGGAGAGAAGTCCTCCTCTAGTAGTTCTTCACTATGTTCTCGCTCTTTTATAGCCGCGTATTCGCACGTGACCCCCTGTGGGTCGTGACACTGTGTTCAGCCTGTCAGATTCGCTTCCCGCGAGCCTCGCTGCTCAATGTGACTTGTTCCACGCGACAGGGCCATATCTTACAAAGGCAGGCATCTCGCCGCAGCTGTCGACTTGGTATCCTGCACCTCCCCCCCCCCCTCCGGGCAAAGAGCCCAGCCTGAATCACCGACAATGCGGCCCGAGAAGCCACGGTCGAGCTAAGCCTTCTATTTTGTTCTGGGCTTGTGTCTCGGGAAGATGAGGTGTCCACCGATCCTGGATTATTATACAAACGTAGTTGTAGCCGTCGTCGCAACCTGGTGCGCTGACTTGAGCAACTGCGCAACACGATACAAATTTCGGGAAAGGAGACAGTCATCATCTTGGAAGAGAAACAAAAAAAGATCATGCCGACTTCGTCTTCGTTTGGCATCAAGTGCCCCGGCAACAGCCGATTCTACAGCGGCAACAGCACGGGCGCCTTCCTCGGCTGCTGCACCATCGACCCGGCCACCACAAGCGACGGCCTTTGTCCGAACGAGAGTCTGCGCGCGACGACATTCAATTCGGCTGCGTACGGCAGCATTCCCAAGCAGGCATGCGCGGGACCAGACGTCGGGGCGCAGTGGTTCGTCTGCGCCTACACAAAGCCGCCGTTTATGGGCTGCTGCGTCGCTGATGCCTGCAAGAAGGGCTGCGCGCCGACGGAGCTACGGCCCGCGAAGCTAAGCAGCATCGTCGAGGACGCCAATGTGTTTATCGACGGGCCATCATCTTTCTCGACCTCTACCGCATCGTCGAGATCGGCCTCCAGCACACCCACCGCGTCGCCGTCCTCAACAGCGTCGGCGGCGGCGACGTCGAATAGCGCGCATCAAGGCATGCAGCCCGGCACCGTGGCAGGACTGGCCGTCGGCACGGCCGCCTGCGTTTCGGCAACTGCGTTGTTGATTTTCTGGCTGTTGCGGCGAAGACGGGCTCCGGCGTCGGCGACGCACGACTATGCGCTGCCGGGCAGTGCGCCAGACAGCCAGTGCCAGACGCCGGCGGCGTCGGCTTGGACGTTTGATGATCGCTCAGCGGCGTATGCGGGGCACTTATCGTACGCGTCACTTCATCAGGGCGGTGCTGATGGCGGACGGCATTCTATCCCGCCCGAGTATTCGGCCGTGGCAAAGCACAGCTCGGCGCCGTCGGAGCTCCCGGGCAGCGTCACGACAACTGTTTTTGAGCTGCATGAGGAGACTTCGCCACCGCTCAGGAGTGATGGATTCGCTCCCCGTTGACATGGAGCGGCAAAGAAGAGCGGGTTCTGTTGCACCTTTTATTAGATAATGCTATCAAGCCCGCTACACACCTATCGTTTTGATAGTTCGAGAGGACATTTCAAGTCACTTACAGTGTTTCTGACCAATCAGAGCACTGCAAGATTGCCCGTCATCTAACCCTGGTACCTGTGGCGTAAAAGGGTTCTAGTATGATGCATAATCTGCCAGGTAACTAAAACGGCTAGCCAGGCTCATTCGAGGTGCTGAATTGCAGTAGACCTTGTGATCTTGAACCTCCTCCCGAACTGTCAAAGGAATTTTTAGTCTTGAATACTCAAACTCAGGGTGGGCTATTCAGGCCTGATCAGCGGAATCGTCTCTGGTGCTGGCTACTTACCTAGGGATACTGTGCAATTTATGTGGGGCTTATTGAGGCTCAGATTGTCAGGTTCGAGCAGCGCCGCTGAGATTCTTCCCTTGGAAAGGAAATTGCGTTATTAGTGAGATTTTGGACAAGCATTTTGATTAGTTGTTATATATAGCCCCTCCTTTATAACCGGGGTGCCGGGACAAGGCCCCGGGGCCACCCACACCGTATTGTCGCCTCGATCGGCAACTAGCGACGCAAAAGGGTCCTTGTTAGCTCAAAGTTGTTTTGATCCACAGTGCATCAAATGCGAAAGCAAACATTCTCAATGTTGCTGCCGCGAAGTCGATGATACTATGACGACATCAACCTTAGCCGTCTTTAGGGCTTGCGCCATGCACTTTATCAGGTGCCATAACTTCCGCAATGTGATTGACACTGTATCCTTGACCGGCTGGCAGTGCCGATTTTCCCACCAATCAGCACAAATGGCATTTTCGACATGCCAAAGTGCTGCGATATCGGCATAAAAAATAAGACTGCCTCTTGCGCCCAGAACACCCGCAATAGGGCCGGTAAGCCGAGGAGACTGCCAAAAGATGATGCATTGATGCCACGACCACTGTCCCTACACCCATCAAGCCACATCGATTCTGTCGGCCCGCCTTTAGGGCTAGGAAGAACGATCTGGCCCTGTCTGACGCCGGTGAATACGTGCGGTCTGGCGGTGAGCCATTGCCAACGATGTATGATTTCGAAACGGCGTAATGCTAAATAATTTACCCTGGGTCTACATATCCTCGCCTGCTTCTTATATACCCCTTGTTCCTCATGGCCTCGTTGCCGTCTTCAGAGTCGCTTTCTTCCATTGTCGATTCCTTCAGTCCTCTAGAACATTATAAATCGCGTTTAGTTATTGAGAATATGCACCTTTAAATGATATATCTCGCTTTAGTCGTAATAGCTTCTGGTTGGTTGCTATTGATGCGGACATGGCTTTTAGGCGTAATCTTGGGCGTTCTCTTTGGCATCCTTCTCTCCACTTCTGCCTCGCATTAGTACTACGTATCAGCTCTTCGGATACAGCAGATTTGGCATCTTCGGATGGATCGTCGGCAAGTGTAGGTGATGTAGGGCTACTAGTCTCAGTGGTAATGACAATTGGGCTCTCTGTTACTGTTTCCGCCACGTTCTTTCGCAGTCGGCATACCAATCGCACTGGTTAGGAACTGCACTCCCGAAGAATTGATCCGAGATTGAGCATAATTTACATTGAAGCTGGCAAAGGTGCAATTGAATCCGATTGCCCGGCGCCTGCGACAGAAAGCGCATGAATCCAACACGGCACGGCGCACAGAGCTGAGTGGCATGAACCCTTCCTCCCGCGAAATCACCCTTGTTTTAGCGGTAAAGCGCTCACACCCACTTCCAAAACGATTCTCTGACGCAATGCAGATGGAGAACAAGAACAAGCCACCTGACTAAAGCATGCCAAGCTGAAGGGGATTGGCAACATTACTCGTTTATAGCGACGGCCCTTAACCTGAGCAGGACATGGCGAAATATGGATTGACTGTTTGCCGACGGGATAATATTTTCAGTGGCAAGCTAAAATACCCTCACTTTGCTAATATGCCTAGAGTTGAGTTTATTCTTGGGCTTTTTTATAGGTTCTTTGCCAGCTGTTAGCGTCAACTCGGGGAATTGGCTCGTGCTCTTCCGGCTCGTCCGCACTAGCGCATGGGGCACTAGTTATCGGCCGAGGGGCTTCAGGACAGATATTGTGCAAGGAAAGAGGCCAGCTGAAGGCTGACAAAGTCCCTTCGTCGCGTCGGAGAAGTACGACAAAAATGGAGTAAAGTGACAATCGCTACGATGAAAAAAAATCTTTTTCATCGAGTTTTTCCCCTTTACCTGGACTTACAACACATGCGGGAAAAGCTACGATTCATGTCGACTCGCCTTGTTGCCAGGGAGTAAGAGCAGCAGTCTATCCGTAACTAGTGCTAGTAGATGTTTTTAGTAGAGATTTTCTCGGTTACATGGATGCATATTTATTTTTCGCTGCATGCATCAGGTTTGCTGTCGCTGAACAAATAAAATTCAGACACGGCCCGCCAATAACCACTCCTCAGCCACCTCGGCTTAGCTCAAGGGGCCTTGGGAAGCGGAGAGGAGCAGCGTAGCTGAGGGCTCGAGAAAATCTCGTATAGATTTTGCAAATCTAACGAGATATGGTACAGCGCCCCAGGGCCAAAGCTGGAATGCGTCGTATGATTGTGCCGAGATTTCAGCTTGTGTGGCTTGCATACGCAACACCAAAAATGCGGGTGGCTTTGAATTGTGGGGCCTAACGGCGCTGTGACTGGCTTACCGGGGGCGTTCTAGACCCTGGTCAACGTCCGTTTGCAGCCGCTATGGCTTAGAGTTCGAACGAACCATGAAACTCAAAACGACTAAGCACGCGAGGACTGTTGCTAAGAGACCAAAAATCAAGAATGCAAGCCAATAAGCTTTCGACTTCAAGTGGTTGGGTGAAAGGACTTTCAGCTGTCTTGCAAGAAAAAAGCCGGTCTTATGCATGCTTCTGGCCTGTCTATATAAACGCATCACGTCCATGGAACTGCGCATGCAGCGTGATTTTCACCCCTCCTAATACCAGCTATATAGTTTGTTACTCTTATCAAATCACCGTCTTCCTCCCTCACCGCGAGAGCCAATCGACAGATTTGCAAAATCCCACGCTGCGAGCCCGCCCACCGACAGAATGGCAACGCCGGATAGTGAGCCTAGCCAGTCGGCGCTGGGCATTGGAGGCAATAACTTCAATACCGAGAGCCGAGACCGCCCGGTTCCTAGCCAGTACAAGAATATCATCACAGTCTTGGTGGGCGAGTTCTGCGGAACATTCATGTTCCTGCTCTTGGCCTTTACGGGAACACAAGCAGCCATCGACAACAATAACCCGAGTGACCCGTCAGCCCGCTTGTCACCCTCGAGTCTTTTATACGTCGCAGCGTCTTTCGGTACCGCCCTGGCCGTCAATGTCTGGATCTTCTTTCGTGTAACTGGAGGAATGTTCAACCCTGCTGTAAGTCAAAGCCCACTGACCGTTTCGCAGCTGAGCCAGCTACTGACGTCTTACACAGGTTACCCTCGGACTAGTTCTCGTTGGCGCTGTCACGCCTATAAGAGGAGCATTAGTCATTCCCACTCAACTTGTTGCTGGCATCGCAGCTGCGGCGGTCACCGACGGGTTGCTTCCAGGCCCGCTGGGCGTTGCAAATGCTTTGGGTGATGGAACAAGCATTGTGCAGGGACTCTTCATCGAAATGTTCCTTACTTCTCAATTGGTTCTGACTGTGTACTTCCTCGCGGTTGAGAAGCACAGGGCCACCTTCCTTGCTCCGATCGGTATCGGCATGGCCGTTTTCATCGCGCATATTTGTGGTACCAACTTTACCGGCACGGGAATCAACCCAGCGCGTTCTTTTGGTCCTGCCGTTGTGACGAGGTTTGTAGGATACCACTGGATTTATTGGCTGGGACCTGCGATGGGCTCGGTCTTGGCCTATCTTCTCTACACACTCATGAAATGGCTGGACTACACCACTGCGAACCCCGGCCAGGACTCCGATGACCTTGAGAAGGGTCACCATTTTACTACTCATTCGCGCTCCAATCTGTCAGAGAAACGGGTAAATCTAGCTAGCCGAGATAGCACAGCTCGCGGTAGCAATCCCTAGGTAGATGACTAGCTCCGAAACGTTGTCTTGGATATACATAGCTACTTTCTAAAATAATACTTTCTTCCTATCCATAGACATACTGCTCCAATTCGAAAATATTTGTAAATAGCACTGCGGGGTGCTTGTGTCTGCAGGGCTATAGTAATTGGATGTCAGTGATGAGCCTGGATGATCCAGCAAAGTGATAATACCATGTCATCTGAGGCTGTTGCCCAGTGAATACTCAAAACCGCTTGATTGAGGACGATGGCATGTTCCTTCAAAGAATCGATTACCACACGATCGGGTGAGTTTTCCTTGACGAACCAGAGAGTGCAATCTCTGAACGTGGATAGGGCTTATTTCACATCAACAAAGGTAACCCTGGATCCACCATTTTCACTGAGACACAATTGCCGGACCCATGAGGGACAGTAACCTACGCGAGGCAACAGGCGTCTGTTTCTCTTCTTTTTTTTTTTGGGTCCGACAATCACCACTACTCATGCTCGCCCCCATCTGCAAAAGAGAGAGGCACTCTGAAAGAAGGTGCTCCCTAGCAAAAACGACCTACCTTACTCCGGATTCGGCCTGCGACGGACTTTAAATCAGTCACAGCCATCACCAATTAATAATTAAAATCTTTCTAGATCTGGAATCAGGCTTTGAGCTGGACGATGACCGTGAATATGTGATAGAATTAGGCCGCGCCACGCTTCTGAGAGAATGGAACATGTTCCGAGAGCTGTACGTGAAGTACGGCGAGATTGAGTAGTGGGATACTTTTTAAATATCTCTCATTTGCGTCAAAGAATGAAACAAAAAGCATCAAAGATAATAGGAAAATTAAATAGCAAGAGGCAAACTTCCGAATATGATGTCATCGTGTGTGTGGTGCGGGCACATGTAGTTGCGAGTCTCCAGGCGTTCGGTGGCAGGTGGATAGCTACAAAATGGAGCGTATCTAGGCGCGGGCCAAACCGTAACATGGGCCACCCCGAATCGGCCCCCACTCGGCAGGGTCAACGCTATCACGAAGCGCCATGTATGTAGAAGCTTCATCTTCCGAATTAACTACACACAGGCAGCCAGGGAGGTGGGCTAATCCGCTATTTATGTATCAAATCGGGATGCTGATTTTGTGAGTGGAATGTATCCTATGTCCCCTATGTAGCTTGGTTTCAGTAGGGTAACAGGATGTGTGAAGGTCTACGCCTTGTGAGGCAGCACGCTGCCCTCAACCTGCCATCTCGGGATAGGTAGTTACCACTCTGCAGCGCTGCGTCATTACAAAGCACAGCAGCTGTACAGCTGCTTTGCGTACAGTGGGTGTACCTGTCCCTGAAACCTCGCCAACAGAGCTGGACGGACGTGCCAAACACTCGGGTGGAGACTGACCCGCCTTCTGCACATATCCCCGCAATTACTTCTCTTTTGACCCGATTACATTTTTCACAGTCTGGAAATTCTGTCCAAGTTCGACCCAAGCCAGAAAAATTTGCCAATTCAATTTATACTCATAGCATTCACCTGCCGTCCAGAAACACTGCCTGCGTAATGCCTGTATCACCGTCCGCCCGCGCCGTTGTGGGGCCGCTTGCTGTACCTTGCCTTAACAACCTTACGCTAGGACGCTTTCAGCCTTAGCCTTTCCAGTGTCAACTCGTCACTCGTCATCCGTCCTCTGTCTACCTACGGTTAGCCTAGCCGTGCTGAGGCAGCCAGTTTAACTCGTCTCCAATCCCACCAAATCTACCACGGCCCATCTCCGCACAGGCATCATCGAAACGCTGTCATCTCAACAAGTCCGCATCACGGACGCCTACCTGCACAGCACCATGAAATCCCTCGGGAGCATGCTGTTCGGGATCGCCGCAGCTTTGCCCGCCATCGCTGCTGCCTTGCAAAATGCCTCCTACCCGACTGTTGACATGCTGAGAGCGCAGCTAGCTCTCATGGGTGACAACGATCGTCCGGACGGCTGCCCGCCATGGTAAGCCAACACCGAACTTCGTCCATCGAGCGCGACAAATTCGAATCTCTTTTACTGACTCATCTTTCTTGCACAGCTTCAACTGCCTCCTTCCCGCCCATACCTGCACCCAGTACGCTGGCTGCAATGAATTCAACGGCATCTGCGATTGCCCCGCTGGTTTCGGTGGCGATGATTGCCTCAAGCCTCGTACGGCGACCCCAATGCATCACTCCGACGACTAAACTACATGCTGACCAGTGCGCGACTAGTTTGTGGCTCTCTGGCTCGTGGCCGCGACCGACCCATGCGATCTGGCGACCGCTGCGAATGCGACGAGGGCTGGAGCGGTGTCAACTGCAATGTCTGCACTCAGGACTCTGCCTGCAACGCCTTCATGCCTGATGAGACTGGGGGTGTCTGCTACCGCAGTGGTGAGCTGGTCCGGACCAACCACCAGATGTGTAACGTTGTCAATAAAATGATTCTCCAATTGCTCGGCGACCAAGTCCCAGAGGTCACCTTTACTTGCGACGCGGAAAAGGAAGAATGCGATTTCCAATGTAAGCAACGACACAAGACAAGTCCTGAAAGCGCCCGTGTGCTGACACTCCTTAGTCTGGGTTGATCAGGTCGAGTCCTTCTACTGTCACCTTACCGAATGCGAGTCGAGCGCATCCTTTGGCGATACCACAAACGGCACATCGTATAAATGCAACAAGATTGAATGCGCCTGCATCCCTGACCGCATGATGTGTGGAAAGGATGGTTCTATGGATTTGACCGATTTCTTGGACCAAGCCATCAAGGGTCCTGCATCGTTCGAATGCACCAGCGACAACGAGACGCTCCACAAGTGCGCGTTTAAGGAGCCCCAGATGGACCAGCTCATGACCGACCTGCTGGGTGACTCTAGCATCCTGCTTACCTGCGGTGCGGGCGAGTGCATGCACGAAACTGAAGTCCCTGGCTATCGACGGCCTGTGAAGCAAATTAACACTCCTCTCATTGCCGGCATCATCGCTGCCTGTGCCCTGTTTGTTGTCGCTGTCATTGTTATTACTTGGTATCTAGCTCGTCGCAGACTGCAGTATGGCGCCATCCATCTCGATGACTCCGACGACGAGAGCACCAAGCTCATGGCCAACCACAAACCTGCATCGCTACAATTTCAAAACGTGTCCTACGCTCTCAACGGAAAGCACATTCTTACCGGGATCCAGGGAATCTCCCATCCGGGCGAGGTTACCGCCATCATGGGTGCGTCTGGTGCTGGCAAGACGACATTTCTTGATATCCTTGCCCGCAAGAATAAACGCGGCCAAGTTTCTGGTGATTTCTTTGTCAACGGCGAAAAAGTTTTGGATAACGACTACAAAAATGTCATCGGCTTTGTCGATCAGGAAGATACGATGCTTCCGACTTTGACCGTTCATGAAACCATCCTCAACAGCGCTCTATTGAGATTGCCTCGCGACATGACCCGTGCCAGCAAGGAACAGCGAGTTTTCGAGGTGGAAAGAGAGCTTGGAATTTACCACATCCGAGATTCGCTCATTGGGTCCGAAGAAGGCAAGGGACGTGGAATCTCTGGTGGCGAAAAACGACGCGTTGGAATTGCCTGCGAACTGGTCACTAGCCCTTCCATTCTCTTCCTTGACGAGCCTACGAGCGGTCTGGACGCGTTCAACGCTTACAACGTCATCGAGTGCCTCGTCACACTGGCCAAAAACTACCAGCGAACCATCATCTTTACTATTCACCAGCCACGTTCCAACATTGTCGCCCTATTTGATCGGCTTGTGCTACTTGCCAAGGGTAAGACTGTGTACTCTGGCAAGTTCTCGGATTGTCAACCATACTTTGATGGCATTGGATATGAGTGCCCACCTGGTTTCAACATTGCAGATTACTTGGTAGATCTTACAATGCACGCCGGCCGAGCTGACTCTATTGATGATGGCACTGTCGGTGCTGACTCTGCAAGCGTCGGACCAAGCAGCACTAGAGCCGTCAAGTCTATTGCCAGTGTATCCGGTGCCAGCATCGGAGAGGAACGATCGGAAAGCTCATCCTCCCGCCCGAGAGCCAAGCGTGCCGACTCCATCCGTACTCGACAGGAACGCGAGCTCTTTACGCGGAGACGCACTGCTAATACCGCCGCATCCTCGGATGCTGGTGGCGAGGAAGTAGGGGCATACAAGCTTCAGAAACACCCCGTCACAGCTCTCGGACAGCTACCCGAGGACCATCACGATTTGCCACCCGATGCGTTATCCGAAACCGATCTTGATCTATTGTCCAAAACGTTTGCCCAGTCTCATATCGCCATCAGCACCTACGACGAGATCCAACAGTCTATTGCGACTGCTCAAGATGCTAATGGCTCCAACGCCAATGGATACACTGTAGATGGTCCGAACATCAACATCAGTGCTGTCGGAAAGGGTTACCACCGCATCAGCTACCCTCGCCAATTCATTATTCTTTCGCATCGCACCTTCAAGAACCTTTACAGGAACCCAATGCTGATGCTGACTCACTATGCCATTGCCATTGTCCTTGCAGTCTTTGCCGGTTTCCTCTTTTATGGGCTCACTGATGACATTCCTGGCTTCCAAAACAGACTCGGTCTATTCTTCTTCCTCTTGGCACTGTATGGATTCAGCACGCTCACAAGTCTGACTGTGTTTGCCAATGAGCGTCTGCTCTTTCTGCGCGAACGAGCCAATGGATACTACTCACCAGCCACATACTTTGCAGCCAAGGTGCTCTTTGACATTGTGCCGTTGCGAATTATTCCGCCTATTCTGATGGGCTCTATTCTGTATCCAATGACTGGCCTGGTACCCGATTTCCCCCATTTCATCAAGTTCATTATTGTGCTTGTGCTCTTCAACCTCGCTGCCGCGGCCATTTGCTTATTTATCGGCATCATCTTCAAGGATGGCGGCGTGGCCAATCTCATTGGCAGCTTGGTCATGCTGTTCAGTCTTTTGTTTGCGGGCTTCCTGCTCAATCGTGAAAAGATTCCAGCCAGTGCCGCTTGGCTGCAGAGTATCTCGATTTTCCACTACGGATTCGAAGCGCTCATTGTCAATGAAGTGGTTGGTCTCACACTCATTGACGAAAAGGTTGGCATCCCCATCAAGGTGCCCGGCGCTACTATTCTCAGCACATTTGGCTTTCAGAACGGTGCTCTGTGGTATGACATTCGCAACCTGGGCATCTTTGCGGCCACTTTTATCCTCGTGGCGTATGCCGCCATGCACATTCTTCTTGTTGAGCGCAGATAGCATGCATTTGCTGTGCGACTCTCTGAGTGGAAAGCAGTTGCATTTTGTTTGAGAGCATTAGACAGGTCATGTTCCTTTGACCTCTTAAATTTCTTTGCATCGTCGTTTGACTTGAGCGTTTTAACATGAATGTAGGTTGCTCGGCAAACTTGGTATATAGTGTAGGAGTACACCATGAATATGAAAGAACGCTCACGCCTTGACTGGAACAGATGATGATGTTTAGCTGTGAATGTACATGTTGTATTGGTAATTTTACACGGATATGCTGACAGAGGTTACACATGGTCTTGTACATGCTCCGTCGCTGTCAAGGTCCTAATGCTATTATGCTCTTTATGCCATCTTGCCGCCAGTCAGCTCTTCCGAAATCTTCTTTGTACGCTTGACCGAGTGATCAAACTCGGACTCGTTGGCATTGGCGACGTTGGTCGAGGTCCTGCTGACCGTCTCAAACATGGAGGCCAGGCCAGGGGGTGGGCCGTGGACGCCCCAGACGTTTTCGGTGGCGCCGGCACGAAGGCTCTTGATGCCGAGCTTGCGGAAGTAGTCTTCGTGGAATATGGTGTCAACCTCGGCCTGGAGAGCGGCCTCGGTGACGATGAAGTTGGTGGCATTGATGTAGAGCTCCATGAGGGCGTCGCGGCGGGCGTCGCGGCGGGCGTCCTCGAGCGCCTGCACGCGCGCACGGCTGCGCTCCGCCTTTTCGAAGCGCTCCGGGTCTGGCCGCACGGCCGTGTCGTAGATGGACTCGAGCACGGTGCCGCGCGTCATGACGGCGGCCCGCGGCTCGGGAGCCTCGTGGGCGCGCTGCCGGGCGTGCTCCCGGCTGCGCGCCCGCTCGGCCCGTCCTTGCTCGCGCTTCTCGTGGCGCCGCCACAGACCCTGCAGACCTTGTGCGAGGTTCTCACGCCGGCTGTCGGCGAGCTGCTTCTTCCATTTTTGGGTGTCGCTGTTGAGGGGATGGCGGGTGTTTTCGTTGTCGTCGTCGTCGCGGCGCCGCGGCGCCGTCTTCTCCACGTACTCGGGCTGCGCCTTGCGGTCGTCGTCGGCACGCTCAAAGATGGCGCGGGGCACTGGGAGCGTGCCGCGTACTCGCTCCGGCTTGTGCTCGGTCGACTGCGGCACGTGCGGGAGGCGGATGTAGGATGGCGATTCGGGGGGGGTGATTTGCTGGCTGCGCGAGGCCGTGGTGCTCAGCGCCGCCGCCGCCCACGGGGCTGTCGGCGGCACGCGCCAGGCGGCCGCTGGTCTGAGGCAGGTCCATGTCGATTGGAGCGACATGGTTGATGGAGATGGTGACGATTGGTTGTTTGAAGGTTGAAGACAAAAAGCTCACGAGACACGGCTTTTTTTTTGGGGCGGTTTAGGACTCGGAAAATTGGCGTAGCACGGAGCATGCCTGGTTGCGGATTAACTGTGGTGCCGAACGCCATAGCAGCTTTTCCCCTTGGTCGTCGGCCGAAAAACAGCCCCCACAAGTTCAAATACACAACAAGGAAAACGGTCGCGATAGCTTGCTTGCGTTACATGTTACAGAGTCCGCATAAAATTATCAAGGGCCAATCGTCCAAATCGATATATGAAACTTGTACGGCCTCAATTGTGAATGCTCACGCGAGAGTGCAGCTGAGCCTACCAGTATCCCCTGCATGTGCCAGGGCCTATCTATGTAGGACGCGTGTTGGCGTGCGTGCAGCAGGCTTCTGCAGAAGGTTCCCAACAATGCAGCAACATACATCCACGTATAGCAGTTTCAAGCAAGTGCCTAATTGGCTGTCTTGGGCCGTGCATCCATGCGGGATATATTTTACAGACAAGCGGCGGGGCTGTCACAAGCTAAAGAGAACAAGTTCTCTTGATATGCTCCGCAAGAGACACTGCCGTCGCCTTGCACTGATCCGGTCGACAACTCAATCAACAAAATAGTTCTCGCGCAAAGGCCTGGTAAGGAAAACGAAAGAGAAGACTGACCGACTGACCGTGCCAGTTTGCAGGCGTTTATTGTCCACAAAGTTGCCGCATGTGCGTGGGTCGATGCATCTCATTGGGCGAACGGGGCCGGCTTATTAGTGGAGGGTCTAGCGGGTGAGTTTGTTGCAATAACTAGCGCAGCAGGACGAGTTTATAGAAAGATAATTGGGCGAATTTGTTGAGTTGGGTTGGACGAGGAGAAAGGGGTGGCAGTGACGCCGCCGCTCGTGGTGGCTGCTGTGAAGCTCCTCGAAACTTGCATATGGACTGGCCGACTGCCGGCTGGCAAGGAACCAAAGTCTCGCAGAAGCCTCTCTTCACTCAATTTACATGCAGCTTTGCCGTCTCTTCCTCTTTGCATCGACAAAGCATTCAAGTCTAGCTCTCTCCGCCTCCGCAACTGTCCGTCGACTCTATCGCTAGTCCGTACTCTTACCCACCCGTCGCGATCTCTTCCGGTAGCTGGAACTGTGCTGCCCATTATTAACTTGAACCGTGGCAGCCCGCCTTGTGGGGAATCTTGCTATTGAAGAACGCTTACAGCTCCAGAATCTCGGACAATGAGCTGCCAGCCTACCACATCTGCACAATCCAACAGTCTCCTCCGCCTCTGGCCCACCCACACGACAATCTGTCTTCCTCTGTCGTCTTGCCTTTTGCCTTTTTGCCTGGCAGATCACTACCACTGCCAATCAAGACTACAGCCAAGTAGTGGAACAATAACTAGTGACCACGGCTCTTCTTGCAGTCCGCCCCATCACTGTACACCCACGCTGCACGTTGCCCGGCATGTGGCCCAGCCATTGGTCCACGCCCATGCTAAGCCCGCCTCTGTTCCTCAAAACCACTGTGATGTTGCAGGGATGGACTCCGGAGGCGGGGTGCCATTGGCTTTCTCTGGTTGGTGCTGCACAGCAGGATACAGCCAAACTTGCCCCCCCGCGTGTCCAACTAATACGTATACGTACACTTCATGTAACAGCACTGCTCTTGCTGCGGGTCTGTTTGGCTTGACAATGCAATGAATCAGAGAGGTCTGAGTCCCCCCCGCGGTGAAGCATCTTGCCCATCGTAGCCGGCTTGCTCCCAGAGAAAGCATATGTATCCTTGTCCAGAGTGGAAACTCCCAGGCACGCACAAGAACCCTGTTCCGTATATATACGCCACCGTAGACGAGGGGCAGCTTGCTGGCCCGCCTCTTTTTCCCACCTTCCTCGTGTTTTCATACTCGACGTATTCTCTCTGCTTCAGTTCTGAGCACTTCAACAAGCCTCTGAACTGTACATTACTTCTACATAGTATTCTCTCGCAAGACAATGAGAGAATACCATGGCTTTTCCTGTAAGCTGCTTTCGGTCAAACCTTGCCGTCGCTTCTAGCCTCACGTGCTAACCAGTTCGCGCTTCCCAGGGTGGTAACATTCTGCCTTTTGGCAACGACTTTCAATTGCAGCCTATGCACTATGCTGGCGTAGCTGTTGCTCTCCTTGGCGGAGCTTGCCTCTTCTCCCTCGGCAAGCCTACCGTCGACGGCAAGGACGAGTCCTCTCCTGGACTGCTCAAGTCCTTTTTCCTCTTCTTTTACTCTTCTTTTCTCAAGCCTCACCAGGGTGGATCTAAGGCTTCCCAGCAAGACGCCCTCGAGAGCTTTTATAAGAAACAGGCCGGAGCCTACGACACCACCCGCGGCATCCTTCTCCGCGGTCGCGAGGATATGCTCGCACTGGTTGTCGCTCAGCTCAAGGCCAAATTCCAGTCCCCCCAGGATGCTGGAAAGAGTAAACGCGAAAAGAGAATTTGGGTCGATGTACGTTGTCATTTCTCTATACTTCCTTTGCCTTTTGAATGGCTACTCACAATTTCTCTCACAGATTGGCGGGGGCACTGGCTGGAACATTGAAGCCATGGGCGAGCACGTTAATGTCCCCGAATTCTTCTCCAGCGTTTATCTCGTCGACTTCTCCCCTTCTCTCTGCGAAGTCGCCCGAAAGCGTTTTGAGCGCCTCGGCTGGAAGAACGTCACTGTTGTTTGCCAGGACGCACGCAAATTCCGCCTGGAAGATTACGAGGACGGCATGCCCGCTGCTCAGAGCCTGCTCCGTTCTCCTGCGCTCAGCTACTTTAAGCAGCAGCGCCCCGAGCACGGTGGTGCTGATCTGGTCACCATGTCTTACAGCCTATCAATGATTGTGAGCTTTCACCTATGGAATAAGATGAATTGATAATTGCTAACAATCTAAACAGCCGGATTACTACTCCGTCGTTGACTCCATTGGCTCCCTCCTGTCGCCCTCTGGTGTTTTCGGTGTTGTTGATTTCTACGTTCAGAACCAATCCGACTTTTCCTTCCGAAATTACACTGCTGGATACATCGATCGCCACGTCAATGCTCTCTCACGCATGTTCTGGCGTGCCTGGTTTGACCTTGACCGCGTCGCGCTGGAGTCTGGACGACGTGACTACCTCGAGTACAAATACGGTACCATTCTCAATCTCAACGCTCGCAATCGCAGCCTGGGGTACATTCCGTACTATGTCTGGGTTGGATGCCAGAAGAAGCCTTTCTCCAAGACTGCGTTGCCACACGAAATCCTCGAGCGAATTGACGCGTATGCTACCGAGTCGCCGTACCTCTACCCCGTGAATCAAGGCGATGCCCTGACCCGCGCCATCGAGAGGTCTGCCCCCGAGATCCGCTCCAAAGCCTTCCTCACTGCCGTTCAGAACCTCTCTGCCAACTTGCCTCTGCCTGCCTTCTTCTACCAAAACCACCACTGGCGTATCTACTACGATGATCAGCTCCAGAAGCACAAGCAGTTCAACGATGAATATATTTATGCCTTTACCTGGGAGGATGCCCGTGTCGATGAGCGCATTCTGAAGCTTGGCCCGGATGACAAGGTCCTTGCCATTACTTCCGCTGGTGACAATATCCTGTCTTACCTGGCTCAGGGCCCTGCTCGTGTTCATGCTGTCGATCTCAACCCTACCCAGAACCATCTCCTCGAGCTCAAGGCTGCCGCTTATACTGCGCTCCCGTATGAGGACTTTTGGAAGATATTTGGTGAGGGCAAGCACTCGGAGTTTCGCACACTTCTTATTACCAAACTTTCTCCCCATCTGTCCAGCCGCGCTTTTCAGTACTGGCTCAAGAATGTTCACGTTTTTCAGAGCACCTATGGTCTTTACGACACTGGTGGCTCTCGCCACGCAATCCGCGCAATGCGTTGGGTTTCTCGCCTCTTTGGTATCCGGGGAGCTGTCAAGCAGGTTCTCGCCGCCAAGACTCTGAATGAACAGCGTGAGATATGGAGAAACAAGATGCGCCCTGCTCTCCTGTCCAAGCTCGTGTCCAACCTTGTGGTTGCCCAGGAAAGCTTTCTCTGGACCGCACTTGGCGTTCCCAAAAACCAGCTTGCCATGATTGAAAATGACCATGCCGAGTCCGACCTCGTCAAGGGTCCGAACCCCAAGGCCAAGAACACCCGCTCGCATGCCATCTGGCACTACATGGTCAACACCCTGGACCCGGTCGCCGAGGATACTCATATTGGCGCCGACAACCCTTACTACTATGTGTGCCTCGCTGGCCAGTTTACTCCCAAGTGCCACCTCCGCTACCTTGACCAAGAGGTTCACGCCAAACTCTCACGCCCCGGCGCTCTGGATAGCCTTCGCATCCACACTGATGAGCTCGAGGAGGTGATTGCTCGCATCATGCCCGGTACCCTTACCGTGGCCGTTGTTATGGATAGTATGGATTGGTTTGATCCTGGCTCCGAGGCTGCCAACAAGCAGGTCACGAAGCTTAACCGCGCTCTCGCTATTGGCGGTCGCGTTATGCTGCGTTCCTCTGCTCTGGAGCCTTGGTACCTCAAGGTCTTTGAAGCCCACGGCTTCGTCCCCAAGTGCCACGGCGGCCGCCGCGACGGTGCATGCATTGATCGCGTCAACATGTATGCCAGCTGCTGGATTTGCACCAAGGTTGACCACCTTCGTCCTCCCACTCCTGAGCTGGAGCGCGTCAGCAGTCACGAGATTACGAGCCTCGAGATCTGACGCGGTTCAACACTTCAAACAAGATGGATCTACATTTGGTTATCGTTCAATACTGTATCGTATTGGCTTCGAACGTGGTCAAACGGTAGAAGGAAGATGCGGGTGCCTGAATGCAGCGAACACAACCAAAAAAAAAAAAATTTGGGTCGATACGGATTACATGAATTTGTTACAATATATAGAAAGTAGCGCAGAAATGAGATGCACTCCAACAATATGGATGTAAGGACCTAATGCCGAGAAGCCTAATGAGTACTCGTAGGGACATGACAACTAGACCAAATAGCCTGATGAACCTTGTGCACTCATCGGCTGTGCATCATTGCATGTTCAAGATTTAGATGGCTCTATCTAAACAAAAAAAAATGCTGCATTTCACTGTAGCACGACCGATATATCTTGACGGACTGGAATACATGTTTAGTCTACTACGCAGACCATTCTATACACTGTGACTGAAGTCACATGAAGCCGACTTGACAAAGAAAACGAAATAAACCTGAGCCTTTGGTTGCTGGTTCATACTCAAACTCCTTCCCCATTGTGTAATTTTTAAGCCCTTTACTCGGACTAGGAGCTAGCCTTCCAGACGCGCTTAATAGCCTCGGTGACGCCAACATCATTCGTCTCAAACTCGTATAGAGACACGCCAACAGCCACGGTAGCAATGTTCAGAGCCCACATGAAAATCTTGTGGAGGCCAGCATATGTGCGCTTGGGAATGTAGTCAATGACGACGGACTGGAAGCCCATGTGAGAGTGTAGGAGCAGGGCCGAGCACAGGACGGCGTCGAGGGTCGGGTTGAGCGAGCCGGAAGCAAAGGGAGCGATAGACAGAGGAACGAGAGAGGCAGCGAGGAGGCGCTCGAAAGCCCAGTGGTACGAACCGTGGGCGGCGTTGGCGTGGGGGACAGGTGCAGGGTCATTGACTAGAAGACCGAGGTGTTAGTATGAGGAACTAGAGGGGTCTAAACCGGGACCTCGGAAACGCAATCGGGCGCGATATTCGTGCCGACGAGTAATTCGTACCTGATCCGTGGATGACCTCTGTATTGAAGCAAAAAGGTTAGCATTGTCATCCTAATCAGAAGATATGGCAAGAACTGCTTACGGGGACCGGGAGGAAGGAAAGCTGCCCGCTTGCTGGTGGTGTGCAGGGCAGCGGCGCGGAGAACAGCATTGCGTGTGGCAGGCTGGGCGAAAGCGCTACGGCTCATGGCCGCCTGGCGCAAGATGGAGGAGCGCATGATGGAAGCCATTGTGACGAGCGGTTGTGATTGAAATGCCGCGATGACCCCAACCCGATTACTGCCGAGCAAGGAAACGGACGGACGGAGGAAACTGAGGGGATCGAGAGCGAATTCTATGGCGTCTCGAAATGACGGTCGGTCAAGCAGTTCTTTTTCGATCAATGTACGTTGCGGACACGATGCGGGTTGTCTTGTCGGGGAGGCAAAAGTTCGAGGTGGTTGTCGATGATGCGGTTCCGCGCTGGAACTTGCTGGTCCTGGTATTGCCGAGGATCTCTAATTAGGAGCTCTGCGATTGGTTGGCCCTGCAAGCGTGCGCGAGAGTCGGCGACTGAAGAATATTCTTCCGAAGCCGCGCTAGAAGGAACCCATTTTTTGGCAGCATGTGAAGCTTTGCGCTACGTAGGTGGTTGGCTCCACGCTAAATCCACTGGCTAGATAATTTGGTAAAGTTATTTTTCTTTGAACCAGCTCAGTCGTGATTGTATCTTTTTTTGCGCCACGGGGCTTACTGTCTACCATCGGTGATCGAGTCCAAGGTTGCGAACTCTGAGGCACGGACAGAGGTCTTCTCAACCTTTCTGAGCTCGTTTCTGTCAAGGCAAACACAATGGCAGCCCGATTGACGGCTACTGCGCTGGCCCCTATAAGAACGACTTCGCAATCCCTTTGCGTTAGTCGTCAGCTCAGGCACCCTCTATTTCGAGATCAGCAGATACGCGGGATTGCACACTCGTATTTGCTCAAAGTCTCTGAAGGAGAAAAGCGCTGGAAAGAGAGGGCGAAACAAATCCAGGATGGAGAGCTGCGGCACGTGTGGGACATTTTGGACGAGCGAGGATACATCAAGGATGTGGCAGGGTACGCTTCCTGCAATAACTTGATCGCATTGAGTATCGCAATGTTTGAGACTAACCGCAATGAACAGAGACCCCGACAGAATCAAGGAGATCATGCGAGTGAAGCGAATTGGCGCGTACGTCGGGATCGACCCAACGGCCGACTCCATGCATGTAGGCCACATGCTAGCACTCATGCCTCTCTTCTGGCTGTGGTTCCATGGCCACCCTGCCGTGACGCTCATCGGTGGCGCGACAGCAAGAATCGGCGACCCCACCGGCCGCTTAACAAGCCGCCAGCAGCTATCCAACGCGGACATATCAAAAAATATCACCAAGTTACATTATCAGTTGACAAAGCTGTGGCACAATGTCATTCAGATGCGAATCAAATACGGCTATGACGACGACTGGGCAGCCAAGAGACATCTGCTCAATAACAACATGTGGCTTGGAGGTTTGACTACGTACGACTTCATAAAAAGACTTGCGAGGCACACCCGGATCGGTCCTATGCTGAGTCGCGATACGGTCAAGCGGAAAATGTCCGAGGGCGATGGCATGTCTCTGGGCGAATTCATGTATCCCTTGATGCAAGGATGGGACTTCTGGCACATGTACAACAAGATTAACATTCAGATGCAAATCGGCGGTTCTGACCAGTACGGCAACATTGTTGCGGGAATTGACGCACTCAAGACGATTCGAGAAACAGAGGAAGCACCGTATGCGCGCATGGAGACGGGATGGCAGCATGAGCCCGTTGGCTTCACGGTACCGCTGCTCACAGACTCCTCTGGTAACAAGCTTGGAAAGAGCGAAGGCAATGCCATTTGGCTGGACGAGTTCAAGACAAGTGCCTTTGATCTGTACGGATACTTTATGTGCCGTCCCGATGAAGAGGTAGAGAAACTACTGAAGCTCTTTACCTTTTTGCCCATGGACCAGATTGAGTCCATCATGGAGCAACACAATGCGGATCCCACGAAGCGCATCGCGCAGCATAATCTGGCCTTTGAGTTTGTGTCTTTGATTCATGGATCGCAAAAGGCTCTGGTAGAGGCGCAGCAGCATCAGTATCGCTTCGGTGGCCAATTACCCCATATAACCAAGGAGCCAGAACCAAGCAGCGGTCTCATTAGCGCCAACACGCGTCCGCGAAGCGACATCAGGCTCCCGCGCTCCGTCATGCAGCTGTCGCCCGCCAGACTGCTGTTCGCGGCTGGCCTGGCCCCCACCGCCGTCGAGGGTCAGCGACTGGTCAAGCAGCAGGGCGCGTACGTCGCTGCGCAGCCCGGCCAAAAGCGCGGCCTCGTGCCCGGCAACCTGAACTGGACGCCGATGAAGATGTGGTACCCCGAGGAGACGGCCAAGTTCCTGCTCGACGACCGGATGCTCATCCTGCGCAAAGGCAAGCACAACGTGCGCATCATTGAGCTCATGGACGACGACGAGTGGAAGTCGAGCGGGCAGACGTACCCGGGCGAGCCGTACACGGGCGAGGTGCGCCGCATGAAGCAGGAGATTATCGCGCAGGCGGCCGAGCGCGGCGAGACCATGACGATGACGCAAGTCAACAAGATGCTCAAGAAAAAGGGCCGCGAGGCACGTCTCAGGGTGGCCAACAACCCGGAAATCGAAATGCCCAGCAAACTCGAGATGCGCGAGCGAACAAAGCAGACGCGCATGCACAGGGATGAGGAGAAGTCGGAGAAGAGGTCGGGGAAACCCAACAGCGGAGAAGACTATGGTTGGTGAAGCAGTATTGAGTGACTGTTGAATCTTTGATGTGGTTTAGGTCCACTTGTAAAACATGAAAGGGCATCTTCCTGTAATATTAGATCGTGTGTATATTAACGGGCATAATTAAAAGGCGAACATTAGAGACATTATTTTGTTGGTAGTTCTGGATCTGACCCATCAGCACCAGCATCATCTTGTGTAATAAAGTTTGGGGAGTCTTGTATATATGCAATTCTCAATGGCTGATCCATTCATCATCTATAGAAAACGGCCAAGTCACCCTTTGGTACGGGAAGCTGCTTCAGCTTATCAATGACCTCGTCATTGGTCAAATTGCGCTCCGTTATAATCTGGTCAAAGTGGTGACAGCCGTCTGTGTATTTCTGCAACGGATCGGCGGCATCGTCGCCATCGACGGGCCGGGCCTGTCCGGTGGCCAGGGCGGCAATGTACTGCTTGGAGACGACGTACTTGTGGACGCGGTAAAGGCAGCCCTTGATGACGCCAAACTGGACGAAGCGGCGGATATCGACGTAGTTTATAACGTCGAAACCGGCGTCCTGATGGGCGACGAGCCACTCCTTGATGCTCTTGCCGGGGCTAAAGGACAGCATGAGCTTGACGAGCATGAAATTGCCGACGCGGGCGGGGCCGTGGGATACGTAGCCGGCGCACTCGTCGACCATGCCGTCGACATTTGCGACAAAGTCGTGGATGCCGGGGCGCGGCGCGTAGCAGGACCCGAAGAAGAAGATGTCGAGGAGCAGGATGGTGTCGTAGTAGAGGAGATGGCGGAGGGCCGTCTTGGCGAGCTCGAGGGAGACGGAGGCCTCGTGGGCGATGCGGCGGACGTCGGAGACGCCGTCAATCTTTTCAATGACGCGCTGCAGGGTCAGATCCCAGGTCGGGTCGACAATGTCAGCAAACTTGGTCTTGGCGACGGGGACGTGCCAGCCCTTGACGGGAGGCGGGGTGGGGTGATGGGGAAAGAGCTTCATGTTGATGGTGTTGGCTTCATCTGTGTGACATGGTTAGCATCATTTCGGACGAGTAATCTGGGATGCGGAGAAGAGGCACGTACCGACTGGGATCATGCACTCGCCATAGTTGTTGAGATCCTCCTTGATGATCTCGAGCAGGCTCTCAATGGGACGGCGGGCGGCGGCCGCCTCATCGTCATATCCGTGGCCCGTCGCTGCTGCTGCAGCCGCTGCCGCCGCGGCCGCGGATATGACGGGCCGGGCGTCCTGTCCGAGGCTCAAGTACTCGTTCTGCTTCTCCATCTCGGAAAAGGTGGCGGCGAGGCAGCGGACGACGCGCTCGTAGGCGGCGTGGTCGGCGTCGGCCTCGACGAGGAGGCCAAAGTTGAAGATGAATTCATTGCGCAGATACTTAGTGTGCGCAATGACGACGGGGTGGCAGAGGATGGTGTACTTGCCGTCGGGCGAGTTGATGGTGATGTAGCGGTTGCAAAAGGCCTGGCGCGGGATGATGTACTCTTGGAGCACGTCAAAGTCGATGAGGGGGGGGCGCGTCGAGTTTTCCGCGACGGTGATGCATCCGGGCGGCGACTGCGCGACGATCTTGGGGCCTGGTGGTTTTTTTTATTTGCTGTTTAGAGTGAGGGAGAGGTGGTGTGGGTGTGAGGTAACGGCATACCCTCTTGGGGGAAGAATCTTGCGTAGAAGATGCCTTGGATCATGATGGCTGCATTGTTGTGGGAGCGGAAAGCTGGCTGTCCACCGTGGGAGAGCTCGGTACAATGAATGGGCTAAGACCTAGGTCTTTTAGAGTCACCGGTTGGCTTGGCAGCAATCAATAGGTCGGTTAAAAAAAATAAGCTGTTGCTGATGAGGACGGACACGTTGAGATCTGTCGTGATGAGCTTGCTTGGTGTTTACTTGGCAGTGGTGTAGTGGTGCAGATTGATCTGGGGTTTGCTGCAGGTGGAGTCTAACCACCTTCAGCGAAGGCTTTGGATTACGTGACTATTTACAGCGCCACTGTTTGATCACGCTTGTGAGTACCTACGGCTTCGTCTTTAACCTTTGAGAACCATGTTAAGGTACAAAAGAAGGGTAAAAGAAAGTAAGGGACTTGCTATAATAAGAATGTTTCAGATGCATCTGACTTTGAATGTGAGCGGGGTGTAGCAGCCGCGGCACCCGGAGTGATAAAGCTATCAGCCGATCAAGAATGAAAAGCTGGGGATCCCTTGTTTGATAACGAGACTACGGGAGGCTAAAAGGCTCAAGTCCATGTGGTGTATTACTATTCGCAGGTCCTTGTATGGACTGATGAGCAAACAATGTCCGGAGAAGGCTGTGGACACTGATGGAACGCCAGCGTCATGATGAGGCGTGGAAGGGGCTGCAGAAACTGTTATAGGGAGCAAAGAACATGAGGGAGCGTTTCAGAAGCGGTTGAGATGGCGACGGAAATGTAGAGCCACATTGGATGAAAATTTTCGAGATGAAACCGCTGGGTTAGCAAGTAGAGATACGTGAGGAGAGGAACCATCAGCAATCCATTATCCGCCAGCCGTCTTCAGCGGTGCCTCTCCACTGGAGGTTGGTGATGAACGGGTCCACAACCTACCTAGATTCAGGTGCCTTGCGCGTTGGTAAGCACCTACTACGAAATTAATAAGGTACCTACTTGTTATTCGTGGTACTTCGAGACAGCCAACGGGCCTTTTTATTTTCTCTCGTCTCTAATCATTCTTGTAAAATTTGTATCTGTCTTGTTTCTTCTTTTACACCCTATCTACGTCATTCCTCTCACTTTCCCACTTTTTCATCCCGTCCCTCTGTCAGACGACATCTGCGCCGGGTCGAACCAGGTAGTTAGTTGCCTCTTGCTCGCCCCGCCCACATCGCTCCCCCATCACACCCATCCCGGTCTCTATCGCCTTCCACCCGTTTCACCCCGCCTCACCTTGCGCCGGCCAACAACTTGCCCAAAACAGACTTCTCCCTCCTCCTCCCTCCCTCCCCTCCAACCGCCCTCGTCGTCGCAGCGCGCCATGGCCGACAACGCAGAAGCGGGCAGCGATGCCCAGATTACATTCAAAGTCAAGACCTCGTCTGAGGGCACACACACCATCACAATGCCCGACAGTGCCTCTGTCCTCGATCTCAAGAATAAGCTTGCTGGCGACGACTTTGAAAACATCCCCGTCGAGCGCCAACGCCTCATCTACTCCGGCCGTGTCATGAAGAACGATGATACCCTCGCCACATACAAGATCAAGCCCAACAATATCATCCACATGGTCAAGAGCGCCGCCAGTAACCCTCCCCAGCCAGCCTCGTCCGCCTCCGCTCCCGCGCCACAGGCTCTACCCACAAACATGGCTTCGGGAACCGCAAACAACCCTCTTGCTGGCCTGACTGGCGCTCGCTATGCCGGCCACCAGGTGAACCTCCCGGGTATGGACATGTTTGGTCCCGATGGTGGCGTAAGTTTGTGCCCTCGTCCACCTAACCAACCACCACAAGTCCTCATTGCCTCATCCAGCTAACACCTTGACTCAGATGGGCCCTCCCATGAGTGAGGAAAACATGGCACGCATGATGTCCGACCCCAACGTCCAGCAGACTATGAATGAAGCCCTCAACAACCCCGACTTTATCAACATGCTCATCGAGTCGAACCCTATGCTCCGCGACATGCCCAACGCTCGTGAACTCATCACCTCGCCCTTCATGAGAGAGATGATGAGCAACCCTGCCATGCTCAGCAATGCCATGCGAGTGGGGCGCGGTATGCGTGGACTCGACAGTTTCCCTGCGCCAGGCGCAACCGATACCACACCACAGAATTCCGCCGATGCCACCAGCAATGGCGCCCAATCCCAGAGACAAGGGCAGCAGAACCCCCTTGCCAACCCCGCCAACCCCGCCAACCCCTTCGCCAACCCATTCGGTGCCGGCGCAGTTCCTGGCATGAGCTTCTCTGACATGATGCAAAGCCTCACTGCCGCCGGCTTTGGAGGCGCCGATGGCGGTGCCGGCCCTGGTGCCAGGACACGAAGCGAAGGCCAAGGAGAGGCTGGCACGGGTGCTGGTGTCAACGCGCAGAACCCTTTTGCCGCCCTCTTTCCTGGAGGCACAGCCGGGGCTGGTGGCGCCGCCGGCGCCGGTAATCCATTCGGCATGAGCCCAGAGCAACTTCAGCACATGTCCCAACTCATGCGTACCATGACTGGTAATCAAGCTAGCGGCGCTAGCCCAGCTGCACCCCCCGACAACCGACCTCCAGAGGAACGATACGAGGAGCAGCTCCGACAGCTCAACGATATGGGCTTCTTTGATTTCGACCGCAACGTCGCCGCGCTACGACGAAGTGGAGGAAGCGTACAGGGAGCTGTAGAACATTTGCTCTCTGGCTGAGCTTGAAGAAAAACAAACGTGGTTAGGTGCGTGTGAAGGGCAGCATGGCTTTTTGTTCTTATACATATACCAGAAGGTGGGAACTTGGTGGATGCACCAGGATGACGAATGAAGACGCTTAGGGCAGAAACGGAAAGGTCGTGTATTATTCTCTACCTAGGCACAACACAGCATGTATACCACTTGAGTATCTTGTCCAAGTGCTAGTCGTTGAAGCTGAATAGACAGCAATAACTTTGATCCGTGAACGGAGGTTGGCAAACTTGCTCTCGCAAGTGTCGTCGCCTATCGTCCAAGCTAGAGGTTTGCGAGGCATAAGAGTGGCCGGCCCCACTCGGCACCGTGAATGGCCGACTCTTGACCGGCCGCTGCTAAAGACCAGTCCTCCGCAGTTGCCCCCGAGACTTGTCATCCTGCAGCTCATCCGGAGAAATATCAAGCAGCCCCGCATACATGGGTGCGAGGTGTTTCGGCCCGCAAGGGTGCGGGGATGCGCACCGCTTCTTGGAAAATCCCTACGAGCAGCACCTCCAGCGCCTCGTGCACCGGCACGGCGACTGGTATATTTGAAGACGTGAAGATGAGTCTGTGGAACTTGTAGCTGAGAACGGGAGAGACAGCGACTTGAGAGGTTGTTGCTGTTGTTGTGGTTGCGAGGGCGGTTGCTGGACGGGGGAAATGGAAGGGCTGAGTGAGGGCTAGGCTTGGCCGTTTGTTTTCGTCCTTTATATCCTGGTTATGATTAGATGTGAAGCGGCAGAACTCGCCCTAGAAGAAAAGGAAATCATTGCCAGGTTTTCTCTAAGCTACATGGGGAATGCGAGATTTCGATGGTGGCTGCCGATTGAGGTCAATGTGGCGTACATGTCTCGAATAGTAAAAGACCGCTATTAATTCTCTTGAAGTTTGTTATTCTCCGATTCAAGTCTAATGATATTCGAGAGTCGATAATAAGAGGAAAAGACGTTGGATATGATCGACCGAGTTTGATCAACGTAGTAGCAAGTGACATTTACTCGTTCGCCGTAGAGTGTTGTCGTGGGAAGAACCGACAGAGAGCTGATGGCCAACTGCGACTTTGCCTTTTCAACATGAGCTGCCACGAATCTTTTGGTCATCTCCCGTGCTCGAATGTGTAAGCGAGTAAAGCAGTTATGCTGGCCAAGTCTCCGGCGGCGCTACTAATATAGGTAGTTCCCCAGACAGAGTTCCCGCTCTGGACCTCGGCACCTTGCCCCGCGGAATCCCCGCTAATATCGAAGCGTAAAGCCCGGGATGATGATGGGCAACTGGCGACATAAACTCCGCTCTAAGCTTTCATTTGGTTGTGCTCACTCACCTTTACTTTTGCTGCTGGTTTCCTTTTTCAAACTCATCTTGTGCCGAATCTTTTGCATCGGCATCACTTCCATTTCCCATTTCATCTACTTGTAGGATAATTGCACGAGCAAAGCACAGCGGCGCGCGCGACCGAATAAAACCGGACATTATGAAGGGCATCCAGATTACGGAATACGTCAAGGTGCGCTTTACCGGCAGCAGATGAAAGGCACAAACAAATATTCCCGTCCAATTGATCACTTGCGCCACGATATATTTGCAAGGTTTGGCTAACGTAGAATCAAAATCGCATCAGGGGCCGGAGGAGCTCAAGGTCGTCGACTTGCCGGACCTGCAGCCAGAGGACGCCGAGTACACAATCAAGGTGCACGCCGCGGCGGCCAACTTTTTCGACATTCTCCAGATCCAGGGCAAATACCAACACCAGCCTCGTGTGTTTTGCTCGCTCCTCTTTCCTCCCCCCCTTTTTGCCTGCAGCTTCGTCTGACACTCCTTCAGCCTTTCCCTGGACCGCCGGCGTCGAATTCTCCGGCGTCGTCGTCGCCGTCCCCAAGGACCCCGAGACCAAGCCGCTATACCCCGTCGGCACCCGCGTCTTTGGCGCCTCGCAGGGCGCCTACGCCGAGCACGTCCACGCCGCTGAGCAGACTATCCTGCCCGTCCCCGAGGGCTGGTCCTTCCAAGACGCCGCCGGCCTTTTCGTCACCGCACCGACGAGCTATAGCGCGCTTGTCCAGCGCGCCGGCATCAAAAAGGGTGACTGGGTGCTGGTCCACGCCGCCGCCGGCGGTGTCGGCCTGGCTGCTGTACAGAGTCAGTAACCCTTTTCTAGTTTCACTCCTCATCAAAAAAAAAGGGGGGGGGGGAAAGACCTCTCAACTAACAGCAAAAAAACCAGTCGCCAAAGCGTTTGGCGCCACCGTCATCGCCACCGCCTCGACGCCTCGCAAGCTCGAAATTGCCAAGCAGTTTGGCGCCGACCACGTTCTCTCGTACAACGACCCCAACTGGCCCGCGCAGGTCAAGGAGCTGACGCCCGACGAAAAGGGCGTCGACATCGTCTACGATCCCGTCGGCCTCGTCGACAAGTCCACCAAATGCATCGCCTGGAACGGTCGCATTCTCATCATCGGCTTCGCCGGCGGCAAGATTGAAAAGGTCGCCATGAACAAGGCCCTGCTCAAAAACATCTCCCTCGTCGGCCTCGCCTGGGGCGCCCACTCGCTGCACCAACCCGAGCTTGTGCCTGTTGTCTGGAAGGGCGTCCTCGATTTAGTCCGCGAGGGCAAGCTCAAGGGCACCCAGTACACCGACGAGGCGTTTGTCGGTCTCGACCGCGTCAAGGACGGCCTCAAGGCGCTGGCAGGACGCGATACCTGGGGCAAGGTCATCATCAAGATTGCGCCCGAGGCGGATAGCAAGCTGTAAATGAGCCTTTCATTAAATAGATGCGGGCACTCAAAGAATCAAAAAAGTAAAACAGACAGAACCAAGAAGAAAAAGGGGTCTATCTCATCAAACAGTTTATATTTGCTAATGTTGTTCATCTAGTCGTGTGTCCATCGCGTTTATTAGAAATGAGACCACATGAATCGGGAGATCTGCGTCCCCGTCTTATTGAGCCAGGCCCGCCATAGTCTGAAACTTGGCAATCACGTCCGGGTCCACGTTGACAGCCCACTGCTCCTGGAACGCCGACTCGCCGCCTGCGCGGCCAACAAGGTCCTGTAGTCTCTCTCGAACAAAGACGGATGCTTGAACCGTGTGAACAGGATCGCTGGCCATCATCTGTCGCTCCGTGATGCGCTTCGGGGTATCGTACTCTGTTGCTTCGTCTCCTAGCTCGCCGAGGTCTCCCACCAACATGTCACGACCATTGGGAGTGCCCTCTTGTAGCTCCGCCAGAATCGTCGCCCACATGTCAAAATAATCCTGCAGTTTACCGAGAACCAGCTCCTGCATCGGAGAAGGCAGCTCCAGTAATCGAGTGAGTCCAAGTAGATGTAGCTTCTGACGAGGAAGATTATCCATATCATGGATGTACGAGAACCACTCGGCGGACAACCAGTTCCACACTTGATCTAAAGCGCCGAAAGACGCCAGCAGCTGCACAAACAGGGACGGTTCAGCTAATGCCAGCCGCGAAAGAATGGCAAAATAGTCTCCCTCAGTCACTGTGTTCAACTTACTGACCCTCCTATTCGGGCCGGTTGTCTGGGCGGCTTCCCAAGCATCGCGCAAGTTTTCCACGATTAATCGCATAAAGCCAATGTCTACCATGTCTCGAATAATGACAGAGATGCCGTCAGACCCTCCGAGCTCAGCAGCGGCGCGGATCAGGTATTCGATACACACAGTAGCAGAACGAACTTGCCCTCTACTCTTTGATGTGAGAGCGTTTGAAAGCGCAGTGAGTGTAGCAGTGCGCATATCACCTTCAAGCATGGCTGAGGGTGCAAGTAAGATGTAGGACTGCACTGCTGTCATGGCTTCGGAAGCCGTTTCTTGTTGATATCCCAGAAGAGGAAGTGCTGCATCTGCAAGTTCGAGGACTTCCTTAGTTAGAGGAGGCTTACTTTGTTCCAAAATCGCATTCCAAAGCTCCAAAGATTCGTCAATGAGATGTACGTGCAGGTCAGAGCCTGCTCTGGCTGCTTCTCCAAGCAGAGGCATCATGAAATTATGGTAGCGCTGTGATTCGTTGCCCATACTCATGACAAGGGCGGCAAAGATGGCAATGATATGTTGCTTAATCATGTACTCTTCCGATTCAGAATTTTCCCACACTTTGGGCAGTGAAGTCATCAATTGATCACCGAACTGTGCCACCTGTTCCTCCATGCGCATAACCAAAATTCGAACAGATTCGAGAATAGCAAGCTTCGTTTCGTCGATCGCCACATTCTGGACAAGATGGACAAGCTGGCGCAGAACATCCGCGGTATATGGTAGGAAGGCTTCGACACTGAATTCTAGCTCATCGGCAATCCATCGAAGCTGTCGAGCGGCAGTTATCAGCACGACTATGTCGTTTGTCTCGTCTTCGGGGTTCAGGAAATGACGAAAGATCTGATACACAACTGGTCGGCTTTGGTCTGAGAGTTTGACAGGTGCCCATTGGCTGATCAGAATGGCGATACGGCGTCTGAGGACTCGAAACAGACCACCCGATTGCTGCGCATCACGAATTAGAGTTGAGGACAGGACTGCTTCAAAGTCGAAAGAGTTGACAACATGGGCGGCCGATAGACCCATAGCGGTATAAATAGCCTCTTTGGTGGCAATATCCGCCTGCGGATTCTGCGCGCTCTGGAAATATTGCAACAAGGGAGGAATAAGGAGATTCTTGTAGTTCGTAAGAAGGTCCAGGAAAAGCTTTTCAGCACATGGGCGCACCTCCCATTCGTAGGCATTGCCTTCGCTCTGTTCCTGCTGCTCCCAGTTTTCAGGATCCTCTTCCCACGCCTCGAGGTCGGATTTGCGAAATACAAAAAGGTGAGTGATAATGGCGTTGACAATCTGGACAACCAGCTCATCTTTCAGCAGCTGAGTCTTGATGATATCGCGCGCACGATCTTGCTCTTCTTTGACCTCTGGCGTGCGATACTTGAACGTCTGCAACGGCTGGAAGGCAGCCCTAACGCATGCGCGCAAGAGCAAAAGACCCTTGAGCGCAAGTCTTTCCTGAAGGGGGCCCTCGGCCTTTGCTTTGACATCGTCTTGACTCTGACGAATACCCCCAGACGTGTCAAAGACCTCCGCGAATTTGGAAATCAGATCCCAATATGCGTGAACTAGGGGCACGGAATTGGGCAAAAATGCAAAGCTGGCGGCGTGTTGTTCGGCCATGTCGATATGGAGCTTGGTAAATTGAAGTAGGTGCTTGCCCACCATCTCACTCGAGGCATTATCGTCATTGACGAAGGAGAGAAATTGGCCAAACTGGTTTTGAGAGAACATCCAAAACTGCTCGACGGTCGAGTCACTGTGCGGACGGTCGTAGCCAACGACTACGAGGCGGCGAAGAGTTCGAATTGCAGCAAGGCTATTTCGCATAGCGATATTTGCTTCTTCCTCATTGCCCTGTCCAGAAGAGAGATAAGAAACCCATATATTGGACTTTTCAGCGTAAATCTCAGACAAAACGTAGACGAGTTCGGGAGTGACAGACTGAAGGGCGGTCTGGGATTTCCGCAAGCGCGCAGTGCCAAGTTCCTTTACGACTCGAAGCAGAATTTCAAGAGCACCATGCAGGTGGTGTTGATTGCCATCTTTGGAGGAGCGCAGTAAAGAAATGATACTGGCGAGAGCATCGGGCCAGTCGGTCGGATAGTCGATGCGAACAATCTTGGCGATGACCAGGGCATTGTGCAAGGCCAGCTTGCGTTCCGGCTCGCCGACCGTTCCTTGAAAAAGACGAGAGCGAATAGCAGCCTTTTCTCCCGGTTGGATGCTGGCCTTCGTCAGGGCGTATATTCTCCACAATCGGTCAATTCCATTCTTTAGCTGGATGATGGCGAGGAAGCGAGCGTCGAGAGGGAGTGACTGGTCGAGAAAAGCTGTCTGCGAGTCGGTCAGTAGCCTGAAAGTCTGAGAAAGCACCAGGCACGCGTGCAATCCAAAAAGCGTACCTGGAGTCCCGAATAGTAGCCCGGCTGACCGCTTTCACTCCAAGCCAAAAGCTGTTGCCCCGCGGCTTGCCGTTGTGCATATTCTGTCGATGATGCCCCCAGGAGGGCGTGACAGAGAGTTTCGAAGCTCAGCGGATTAGCCTCGCCGGGGACTTCGATAGAGAAGCTCATGGCGGCAAGCCTGCACCAGGAAGTTGTGCAAACTTGGTCAAATTCACCACGAATGCAGCTGATGCGGCGGGACGATGCTGGTGAACATGAACGAAGTTTGTCTGGTGGGGGTTTATTTAGTTGGGCGCCTGTTTACCTGTGAAGGCCATGACCCCGCCTCAATTGCAGCTGTGGTAGACGGAAGTGTGCAGCATGCAGCGTGGGCGACGCCATATCCACGGGTGATACTTCGAAGTTTCAAGAATCGAAGCTAACGAAATTCGCCAGGTCATTTTGTGTGATATCAATGACTATATTTACGAGGCCTTCTGTGCTGGCACTGTGCTATTTCATCGCCGTGTTGAGGTAGTTAGGCCACCTGCACTGGACCCCTACAACCGTAGCCTGGACTGCAGTGGGCCAGCAGCTGCCAGCTCCGGGATTCAAAATTTCCAACTATTACACTGACAGCTGGAGCTTTGAAATCGCGTCACAGGTCAGTCAGCTTCAAGAACGAGTGAACCGCTCATACACACCCGCATGCTGCGCTCGCAAGCCACGAGGCGCGTCGTCTCGCTTGCCATACAACGTCAATGGACATGCTCAAAATGTCTGCCGCGCCGGTCCTACTCGCAGAAGCCGGAGAAACGTGAACCTCCTGACCACCGAAAGCTTGGCCACCAGCAGGAGCTCTTCATCACGTCCGCCTTCAGTCCTGGGTCGCCAATATTCCTTCCTAGTGGAGCGCGCATATTCAATCGACTAGTAGACTTTCTGCGAAAGCAGTACGTGCGATATGGTTTCGAGGAAGTCATCACTCCCACGATCTATAAAAAGTCGCTATGGGCCAAGTCCGGACATCTCGAAAACTATGCGGACGACATGTATACAGTCATCGGTAACAAACGACCGGCAGCAGTCGAGCAATCAGAGGGATGCTGCGGTACGAAGTCAAACGAGCAAGCAGTGATTGAAGATGAGGACGACAGCGAATACGGTCTCAAGCCCATGAACTGTCCTGGCCACTGCCTCATCTTTGCGTCGAAACTACACAGCTATCGAGATCTGCCAGTACGATACGCCGACTTTAGCCCCCTCCACCGCAACGAAATATCGGGCGCGCTTTCCGGGCTCACCAGAGTCCGCCGCTTTCACCAGGATGACGGCCACATCTTTTGTCGCCCCAGCCAAATAGAAGAAGAGATTAAGAAGACACTCGACTTTGTCAAAGTAGTCTACACTACACTGAAATTCGGCGTAAGCTATCGACTGGCATTGTCTACGCGGCCAAAGGATCACTTCATCGGCACAGAAGATGAATGGAACAGAGCAGAGGATCGACTGCGCCGCGCGCTTGATGCATCGGGCATGCCGTGGAGTGTCAACGAAGGTGACGGTGCTTTTTATGGGCCAAAGATTGATATTGTGCTCAAGGACTCAGACGGCAAGGAACACCAAACTGCGACGGTTCAGCTCGACTTTCAGCTGCCGAAGCGATTCGAGCTGGAATATCAAGCACCAGCCCCAGAGTACGAGGCTCGCGGCGAAACTACAGAAGATGCTGCTCTGCTGGCAGAATATGGACCTGTCCGACCGGTGATGATCCACCGCGCCGTGCTTGGGTCTGTTGAGCGTCTCATGGCTCTGCTGATTGAAAACTACAACGGCAAGTGGCCGTTCTGGCTGAGCCCCAAACAAGCCATTATTCTCACCGTCAATACAACTGCTCCCGTCGTGGATTGGGCAGAAAAGGTCCGCGACGTCCTGCTAGGTAACGTTTCCAAATCATACACCGGTGAAGAGACTCCAGCGTCAGATGCTGGCATCGCCTTGTCGGGCCAAACAGGTCTTGCAGTGGACCTGGACACGACCGCCAGGTCACTGGGCGCGAAAATCAGAGAGGCGCGAAGTAATGGCTACAGCCAGATCCTTGTGGTAGGCGACGCAGATGTACAAAATAAACAAGTCAGCCTGGGCAAGGAGCGCATATCCCCTGGAGAGATGAGAGATAGAATGATGCAAATGGTGGACCGATTTGAATAATGTAGTAATAGCTACTTGTACAACAATACAATGTAAGCCTGCTTGCTAGGCAGCAATAACTATTGATCAAGTTTGTCAAGCTTCTCTCTTGGCCTAGCCATGGGTGCTCAGCATTACAATGAGAACAAATGCTGGTGTTGCGTAAGCGGCGCACTCGCCGCGGCGCCGCGATGGGCTCTTTAGCAGCGACCATGGTTGTTGCCATCAAACTCGGCTGCAGTCCACCCTCGCGAGGTGTGGCACCACGCTCGCTTATGCGGCGGCCCGCGGAAGATGGTATCGTCTGATTCTCAAGTCATCGACAGACTACACATTTTCATCTGTCGGCTCGCCCGCGGTTGTGAGGGTGCGCAAAGGCCGATCTGCGATGGCCACGGGTCAGTTGTGCGAGGACGGATTTGGCGTTTGCTTGTTGCAGCGGTGGGACTTACGACTTGAGTTCGGGGTCCACGGCACCGCCAGTCTGCTCGACGCGCTCAATCATGGATTGGCGCTCATCGAGCTGCTGGCGCATATAATCGACCGTCTTTTTAAGAACGAGTCCCTCGGATCGACCCTGGCCCTCGAGACCGGGCACCAGCTCCGTCAGTCGGTCGAAGCCTTCGCGAATCGCCTGCCTGCGCTTTTGCTCTGTTGACAAAGTTAGTTAATCATCTCCGTCTTTGTATATATCGCTCTGCGCTCAGATCTGGAGTGCTGCGTTGGCGGAGAGGCCGGGCGAGCGCATGGTGGACAACTGACCAGAGGCAATGTGGTTCTGTTTCTTCTCTTCCTCGGTAAGACGGGGCTTGTCGTCGCCATTGGCGTTGGCGGCGTCGGCCCCGGTCGTGTTGTTTGGCGAAGACGACATGATAAAGAATGGATGAGCTATACGACAAATTTCTGGGCTAGTCTCTGCGAGAATGATGGTTTAGAGGTTGTCACCAGGACGGGCTGGCAGGTTAAATCGAGTCGGCGTCTTTGGTGGGGGATCACATGCGCAGCGCCAAACCCACGCAAGATGCTTTCCGCTTTCCCACCACCACCACCTTGGCACCCACAGTATCGGCGCTGGAAGCCAAGAAGGGCTTGCAGCGGCCGCAAGGGGAGCAAGGGGGAGCCACTGAATCCCACTCATTTACATGTCCGTGCAAGCCGTGGCATTTCTGGCAAGCAGGGGTCTTGCCCCAGATTGCTTTCGAGTGGCATGACGCACTCGGCACGGCGCTGATTAGCCGTAAGCCACTCATGGCTTAGTGGCCCTCTGAATGTAGACAGCCGAGGACCATCATGCTGCGTATCGTTTGAAATACGTCGATCAGGCAGTATGCATGCACAAGACCCCCGTGGAATCCAGGCCGAGGGAACTGGCATACAAGGCTGCCACGGTCGTGTTGCCATCCAGTCAACGGCGCTCGCAAGCGACGGTCTGCTGAGGCTCTTGAACAACTTGATACACTTGTCGCGTCAGGTGGCAGTTGCGCAAGCCGTAATTCTTGAATTAAATTGACCGAGATTCGATACAATTGTACAAACATGTAAGGCAACAGGTGCGCAGGTACCTCTCCATTGTGGTACCAGCTTGCATTCGAGGTCTGCCTGTTTCACATGTGTTGCGTACATGTCAATCACCTCGGTGCGCCGTAAGAGCTGAACCATAAGATTAAATCTATTCCCTTTCGTTTTCTCAGCCATCAGACTCGGCCTCTTCACCCTCAAAGTCCACCTCGTCCTGGCGAAATATGACCTTCTCTGCCAGCTGCAACGTCTTTTGCACAGGCAAGCCAATGACATTGTCCATGCTGCCCTCAATCTTTTCAATCAGGAGCAGTCCACCGATTCCCTGAATCCCGTATCCGCCAGCCTTGTCTACGCCTTCGCGCGTTTTGACGTACGCCTCAATGACATCATCCGGCAGACCGTTTTCCTCGCTGTAAAAGTAGACCTTGGTCTCCACCGTTTCTGTCGCCATGTCGTAGCCTGGGTGGCGCGCATCTTCTCGGGGAGCAATAGCAGTCACCGAAGTCAATACGCGATGCATCCGAGAGTCGCGCAAGAGCTTCAGCATGGTAACGTGGTCGGCTTCGCTGCGTGGCTTCTCCAGGATGCGGCCCTCACGGGTGACGATGACGGTGTCGGCCGCGATGACGAGTTCTGGATCAGGTATGGAGTTGAGATGTGTCTCAAGCGATTTTGAGTACACGTCAATGCCCTTGCGACGGCCCGTTTCTGAGACGTACTCCCACGGGCCGTATATCGTCTTGTCCAAATCTTCGGGTATTGTGGACGGCGTAATCTCAAAATTTCTCAGGCCAATCTGTCATATGTTGTCAGACACGCCCGTCGCAGCGGCAGCTGCCGTGTACTGACCTGCTGAAGAAGCGCCTTTCTGCGTGGGGAAGCGGAAGCCAGGATGACGCGCTTCGAGTTGAGGTGTTTGATGATGGGAATGTCGAGCGGCGCCGGGCCCCGGCGCAGTCCTGGAGGAGGGGGAGGGCGCGCGCTGGTCTTGGGCTCCGTTGAAGCTTCGTCGTAGCCCGGAGGCGGGTCTTTCGGTGTCCCCGAATCGGCCATGTTGTCTGGTGGCATACGGTTCAAAGTAGCGAGCCGTAGGTGAGGGAAGAAGCTTCGGTGATTGCGTTGCACGGGTTCAGGTCACGACCAGAGCTGCCACAGCGGGGCGCGCCAGAGCGCTACTGGCCACTGTAGAGGCAAATGGGTTAGTTGAGGGTTTCAAGTTCTTGGAAGCAAAATTTCATTAACTTCGCAGAGGCAAGCAAGGATAATCCTACAGCATAGACAAGCTGAAAGCTGAAAACTACCATTGCCCCTTGCAATAGTGTTTAGCTGGGTTTCTAAGAAGTTGACCGTTTGTATGATGCCAGGAGAGAATGGCCGTCTCGTCTACTGCTCTAACACCCACATCCCATTGGAACCAGGACTTACCGTACTTGAACCCCGAGCAAGCTTTCTGAGTAATATTTTATTCTCTTTAACAGAACTTTTTAGTTAAAAAGTTGAGCATCTCTTTACCTGAGCAGTAGTTACACTCGAAGATCGAAATGACTGGAGACGCGGGCAGATGACGCTAGTCCCATTCAGGACTCCACAGTATTTTGTTGGCTCGCTGCCTTTTCCCGCCCCTGCACTTTTCTGCTTACCAGGACAAAGACCACCACCAGCTCATTCACGCCAAAGCTTGACACTACTCGGAACGCTCACGCGCAGCATCAAGCCGCCATTCGAAAATTGACCAACGGTAAAATCATTGCGCGTACGCACATTTGCAATACGAAAAAAGGCGCACGACGTCCGCCCTAGCGCACGCTACCAAACATCTCGAAACGCGAGCTCTGCGACCTAAGCACGCGTCTCCAGTTAGCGGCACTGGCCTGGGCACTTGCATTGTGCGCCTGCTGCCGACACGATCGATTGGCACGCGATCTTTAGAATCTAGAGTCGCTATTAGACGCATCATAAGCATCGTCAGCCGCCCTGCCGCTACGGCGCTCCCGCAATGGATAGCAAGCGCAAGGCCGACGCTGGAAGCGGCGCCGACGCTGGCGACCGCTCCTCGAAGCGTCGCAAGGTTTCGGTACGATTATACAGCAACCATCGGTGTGAATATGATGCAGGCCGTGTGACTTGGATGGATGACTTTCATCATATCTCTGTTTCTTGCTACATACGATGCGCCGTCATTGCGGCGCAATGATGCTAATAGCTATTCAGGACTTTGATCTCACGAAAGGCGAGACCAAGGAATCAACTACCGCATATGGACTTGCATTCCTTGAGCAGATCCGCCGTACCTCCGATAAAAGGTAGAAATTATTGCACATCTCCGCAGCTGCAGCTACTGACTTGTATGCAGTGGCCGTTTAATCGCAACCTACTTTGAGAAGCTACTTCCCCGACAAGGCAATGTCGATTACTACAAAAAGACCCGAATGCCAATCTCGCTTGAAATCGCCGAAAGAAAACTTGAAAAGGGCGACTTCAAGAACATGGCGGAGCTTGAAAGCTACTTTAAGCGCATGATTTCAAACGCAAAAGAGTTTTATCCGCGATCATCATCTGTCTTTGACGACGCAGAGCGATTTCGTAAGGCTCTCAGCAACTACATGACGAAGAATAATCCGGCGTATGCAAAGCGGGGCTACCAGGCTTTCCCAACACCGTTGCCCGAAGAGGATGCCGAGGGTGAGGATGCTGGTGATGATGATCAAGAGGCCGAGGGCCAAGATGGAGATGCGGAGGAAGAGGAGCAAGGAAAACAGGACCAGGTGAAAGAGCAGGTGGAAGAGGGAGAGGAAGAGGAAGAAGACGAGGGCCCGCGCCGAAAGTCCATCATTATCAAGAGAAAAGAAGAGCCTACTTCCTCTCGTTCGCGACCTCGACGATCGTCTGCCTATCAAGCCAGCCCCAAGCCTACTACGCCGGCAAAAGCTGACGGCCATCAGTATGAGGGTGTTCCTTACAAGGGTCTCACCTTCCAAGAAGCTCAAGAGAAGATTGTGGAAGAGATGCTTAGGCATCGCGAGCCCGAATACGAGGAAGTCTACTTTGAGCCTTTTGTCAATCTGCCTCCTCGGGCTTTGAAAGACTACTACAGAATAGTCACTGACCCTTTGTCGCTAAAGAAGCTCCAAAAGATTGTCAAGGGCATTCAGGGCCGCGGTGAGCTGACAGGTGTTAGCGAATTCAAGTCTTGGGCCGCTTTTGCAGAAAAGTCCAAATTGCTTTGGACAAATGCCTACTTTTACAATGAAGAGGGCAGCGAGATTTATACTCTTGCACAGGAACTAGAGGTTTGTTGCAACCCTTACCAGAAAGAAAGTGCTCATTTCTGACAATCAGTAGAAATTTTTTAACGCACAGCTCAAGAAAGCCAAGGCGGCTGTTGCAGAGCCTGTACAATCGAAGATAAAGCTCCGAGTCGGTGGCCACGCAGCTAGTGACACCCCAACAAGCAAGAAAATCACCATCCATGTTGGTGGCCGTGGCAATGAAGAGTCGCCAGCTCCAGACACAGAGGTGCCCGATACGAACGGTGAAGCTGCCAATGGCGCTGCAACTCCTGCGGCTCAGGGCGAGGACGGAACACCGTCCAATGCTCCCACACCGGGTCAGCACCCGCCAGGTGCTCCGCGACCACCGCAACTATCGGAAACCCCTGTTCCTGCGCCGCCTCCAGCGCCGCCGAATCCCGCCCAAAATAACGAAACAAGGCGGCCTCGCGGGCCTGGCAAAGGTGAGACGCTCAAAATTTGGAGAACGGTTCGTGGAACAATTGCTAATTCTAGACTGCAGGCATCGGAGACGCGCTCCTCTCTCGACTGACCATTCTGGCCCATCCCATGCTGCAGCTCGCCCAGCCCATAATGGGCTCCATCTACCCCGATCCCAAATACCTGCAGCAGTCGGGCGTCATCAACGTGCCGCCGCACTGCACGCGCGTCTTCGTCATCACCGCGCTGCCCGACTTCTTGCACGAGCGCCACTACAGCCTCTGGACGCTCATCAACAGGCAGCCGGTGAAGCCGTACCCGCAAATGGTACCCGGTCAGCAGCCCCAGGAGCTCGCTTTCGAGGTCGGCCTGCATCCCGGCGTCAATGTCGTCGAGGCCCACCTGATTGCTGCCATTCCTGGTGAGCAGCGTGAAGCAGGCGCTCCCGAGGCCGAGTTGGAAATTTTTACTGCATACGTCAATGTGATGAAGAATTAAGGAAAAGAGTGAAGTTACGGTTGGAAGTCTAGTGGGCTATCAACAAGGCGATGTTAATGTTGATTTTCTGTCCATTTTTTTTGTCTCTGTATAGGTTTCTTTCGGGCAAAATTGGGAATTTCTTACGAATCTTTGGGGAGAGAGCTTACGAGGGAAAAGGGTTCAGCTCGACGCCGTCCGTTCGGCGCTACATTGTCTTGGGCACCACTGATGATTTGTTTGTGTATTAATGGGTGTTATTCCCGTCAAGTGAAGTGCAAATCAACAAAACATGATTCTAGCCCTACGCTGCCTCTGCGGCCCGTGACGTGAAAGACAATTGCAGGACTTTGTGGGCAATGTGTAGCTATTGGGAGTACTGGATTCGTAAGTGAGCAAAAGAAACTAAGAGCGCTAATGCCATGCTGCCTACAAAATATACAAAAATTACAGTGAAGGCTCTGCTCTTCCTCTCCCATGCCAAAAAAACCCCATCGCTTCATCCGCCTCGCGTTACCAATCTCAATTCGCCGGGTACTGGTTGAACGGCACGAGGTGCTTCAGCTGCGATTGAATGTCGACAAACTTGTTCTGCTTCGGGTCGAACCAAGCGACAACGTAAACAGCCATGTAAGCCTTCTTCCCTGTTACCTGAATCAAGCCATCCACCTTGATGCAGCCAGGGCCAGGGCCCCGCCGTGCGGGCTTCCAGCTCTTCGCCAATGTCACCAACGCCGCCGACGTGGCGCGCTGCAGAGTGGTGGAGGTCTCAGTCCCGATGGACACAACTGACTGGTGGTTCTTTTTCAAATCCTGCAGCTCTCGGTTCGCGCTGGGACCGACGGTCTCCAGCTGCACGCGCTGCACCATGGTCGGCTCCCACGTCGAATGTTGCTTGGCCGGCGGCTCGGCGATGCCTAGGAATATGGCCATGTCGGAGGCGATGCCTTTGCCATAGGCGCTGACAAAGCTCAATGCCGCCTTGGCCACGGCCGCGGGGTAGATGGCGAGATATAAATGCTTTGCTGCGAGCGTATCGATAGGGCGGTGCGCCCAGTAAATTCCGTCGTCTTCGATGCTGATTCTGCAATGGCAGTCAGTACAATGGAGTCGCAGCTCTGACGAGCTAAAAAAAGAGACTTACCCCGCTACGTAATGTTTAGGTGGCGGTTGGGCGGGAAATATTGTATCGAGCCAGTAATGGGATACGTGGATATCTTTGCCGCCGAGTATTCGAACGTACTGGTCACTGTTCTCGATCGCTTTGCACATGAGGTCGGCCAGCTTGCCTACAAATTCTGGGTAAGTACGACTAGACACTGTCTCGATTTGGCGGCCCAAGTTACCCACGTTTAATATCCTCGCGCGCATCCTTCTTTCGGCTGAAGGTAACGAATTCTTGCCACTCTGGGTCGCTGTTTCGATATGGTGGCTGGCTAACCTCGCTTATGCTGAACGGCATGGGCAGAAACAGTATCGAGTCGGAACCGTCGCCGGCTTCTTCGGCCAGTTCCTGCTTCTCCTTGTCGGACATGGAATCCCATTCCTCTTCTGCCCAGTCGAACAAAGGCTCCAGAACGATGACATAGAAAACAGACCAGCACACGAATGCTGTGCTTGCTGTGAGAAGAATGCGCCTGTATATGAATAACCAAGAGCGTCAGCAATTGCGATTGCGCAATGGTTTGACCAAGGGTTCATACCCAACAAAGCGGCGTATAGGTTTGAGCCGTGAGCGAGTCACTGGTCTAGGAAAATAAACGGGTAGGGGCTGGGTCATAGTTCCACTCTTGCGCCATGGCATCAACGATATTCGTCGGGTATGTAAAGGAGCCTGCTGGCTGTGGACTGGTTTCGATCGAAGAGCGTTGAAAGCCGCTCTTGGGGCAGGCGCCAGCCGTCGCATCGCCATGGTCTGAAAAGAGACGATACAATCTATCGTTCATGTAGAAAAACTCAAAAAGTGCCGCAAAGAAGAAAAATGCATACTGCTTGAAAGAAAACGCCAAATTTGAGAATGCGCAGGTGGCGATGATGTTAGCTCGTCATCGGGCACACATTCAGTAGGTTAATTAGTTTGTTAGTAGTGCGACGCTTGCCACCACCAGCCGTCGGAGTAACCAAACGCCGAGCTCCGCACAACGTAATGGGCGACATGCAGCTACCTGCACGCCAAACCGTTCCCTTGGTGGTGACGTTTCGGTGTTCATCTGCCTTGACAGCCCCAGCCTTTATGACCCAACAGCCATCATGAAATTCACCGCAGGGATCATTGCAGCGCTTGCGAGCTGCACCGCTGCGGCGACAACTACCGGACAAGCTTTCACGTTTCCCCGCGATGAGTCCGCCTCGACAGCCTCGCTCGACCGCAGCCTAGCCAGGCTCGTGTTCCTCCAGCGCCTGGCCAACCCTGGCGAGGGTCCAACCATCAAAGATATCCCCGAAAGCATCAGCGTCGACGATGCTATAAACACATTGAACAAATTCGTTCACTCCAGAGATGCTTTATTTGCCGCCACGCCTGTGGCTAAGCGGCTACTTGTTATGGTGGACGGCATGACTGCGCAACAAATCGAGGACGCAAGGAAAGCCCTCGGTCAAGATGCGGCCTTTACGATAGACGATCTGCCGTCATCCACGGCCAATCGCGATTTATTCGAAATCGACGCATACAACGCGGGGGCGACGACACAACACAGTTGCTCTCTGAGCGAGATCCTTCAAATGAAGAATGGCCAGTGCTGGAGTGAATCGTCTACTGCTGCCAGATACAACGTCGCAGAGGTATGCTGCTTTCAGGCCGGAGATTATTTCCCTAAACTAATATGATCGTAGAAGCCAAACTCGATGAAGAGCATCCTCGATGCTCTGCGATCTATCCCCAAGCTAACCGAGGCCGGGAAACTCAAAGCGACCGTTGTACTCCTGCCTGAAACGAGCGATAACGCGAGGCCTTCTTGGTCTGATAAACCCCAAGAGCTCCGCCGTCGACAAGCTGAGCAGGTCATCTCCTCCAACCACAAGGCAGCTCCTGTGAGCGTCACTCACCCCGCCGCAAGTTCCCCGACGTCACTCCCGCAGAAGAAGGTCATTCCCTCGTGCTTCAGCTCCAATGAGAGCTGTATCGCTAGTACAGACAATTGCTCGGGTCACGGATCTTGCGTGAACAAATACGGTGCCATTCCCGAAAAACCCAAGGAAGGAGACGTTTGTTTTGTATGCCGTTGCATACCTACCCATAACAATAAAAGCGGACCTACGCACTGGGGCGGTGCTACCTGCGCCAAGCAAGATGTCAGCGTGCCGTTCTGGCTCTTCTTCGGATTCACCATTGTTATCGTTGGCGTTGTCTGGATGGCCATTAGCTTGCTTTTCAGCGTTGGGGAGGAGAAGCTCCCCGGTGTCATTGGTGCTGGCGTATCCCGCTCAAAGTAGAATCATGGTATGACGAAATCATTAACAGTGTTCTGCTAAAGTCACAAGCTAATGTGGACGGCATCATCGACCAGGCGATTCATTAAGATGGGCAATGTATTATAATAGGCGATAGGGTGGACAACAAGTGTCCTCAACCAATGGGGAGGGGGCTTTCGAGCTTCGAAGCAGCAGCGTCGAGCCACTTGGGCCTTATTTGGCATGTTAATAGAACTAGGACTGAATTCAGGCATGCTTTTTTCCATGATGAGGGTTATCCCCGCCATACATGTGAAGGTGGCGGTTACCAGCATGACTACTACTACACCGTCGAATCTTGGGGATGAATCTATCTAATTCTTGGACTATCCAGCATTCCGCAAACAGCGTCTTGTGGCGATGCAGTCCTTGTGGTGGTGCCACATTAAAAACGATAGGCTAGAGCTGCCGCCGAGGCCCCCGAAAGCTCGGTAGTCGGCCCACTTCTATTACTGTCAAAGACGGAGTTTGCGAAAAATGCCGTTTCTCTCGTGCGACCTGCTCTTGTAACCCTAGGAGTCGTTTATTAAGTGCCTGTCTTCATTGCTGAGACCCCTTGATTGGCGACTTGGGAAGCCACGTTGATCGCCCGCTTCTTTTACAGCCTTACCATTGAATAATATCTGATCAATCCGGGGCCGTCTGGCGTCGTGCGCCTCTCTGAGGATCATGTCCAACGAAGACCGCCCGAAATTGCCGACGGCGAAATGGGGTGCGGCTTGCGCTGCCTGTGCAACGGCGAAAGCAAAATGTATCCGCTCGAACGAAGCCCCTCTGTCGAAATGCGACCGGTAAGCAAGAACAAAGCCATCTCCGCGCCGAGGAATATGTCGTCGCTCTGGCCGTTGGCGGACCCCAGCTGCGCCTCACACCGTCGTGACGCTTCCTCAACCATGACGCCGGCAGCTGCGGATATTACCAATACATCGAGTCGCTGACGCCGAATGTCATAGATGTGAACGGTTACTCAAAGAATGTACGGATCAAGTACACAAACCCCGAAAGAAAAGACAGCCCAAGCCCTCGTGAGTCGCTTCTCGCCCTCAAACGCCCAATTTTTGAGTCACCATGGCATTCGTGAATCCCAATCAACTGATCCTGAAACACAGACGCACTGCACAGATTGAAGAGCGTCTAAATGGCTTGGTGAGCTTGCTGCAAGCATCAGGAGAGCTGCCACACCAGGCCCAGGGACAGCACGACGGCAGCACTCCTGGTGACTATGATGAGTCTAATCTTACATCATCCCAGATGACCGAGTCACCCATATCCTACAACGCAACTCCAAGCCAGCCGCAGCAGCTGCAGAAAGAATGGCATATTCCACCGACATACAACTCATTTGGGGCAGCAAACTGCATCTGCCGCCCGGCCCCGGGAGATGCACCGCCGCCTCCAGAGACCGATGATGTCGCCTTGGAGACGTACAAGACTCAACTGCAGCACCTATTCCCATTCGTCATCATTCCAACCAACGTCACAGCCGCGCAGCTCGGTGCAACACGTCCGTTCCTAATGTCGGCGATTCGCATGGTCACCTCTTTCCGCAGCCTGCGCTCCATGAGAGCGCAGATGTACGCCCTGAAGAAGCATATTTCCGACTATATGCTGATTCGTTCGGAACGGTCCATGGATCTTCTATTGGGAATTATTGTGATCCTCGGCTGGTATCAGTACCACTGCTTCACTCATGCTCAACTTCACAACCTGCTGTCATTAGCGATTTCTCTGATTGGAGAAATGGGACTCAATCGACATGCTATAATTCATGAGGGTACCAGACAGATGGCTGCTCAGCCGCCCGCACCTTCTGCTCGAAGTAGCGAAGAGAGGCGGGCTTTTATTGGCGTCTGGTTTCTCGCTTCTTCGTAAGCCCTCAGCTTTGTTCCTCTTCCTTTGCTCTTCGATACTAATCCCAAGCTAGAATGTCGACTGTATTTGGCAGAATCGATCCTATGCGATACACTTCATATGTCAGAGAATGCGTCACAATACTCGAAACGGACATGGAATATGAGACGGACGTTGTCCTCGTGTTCCTTTTGCGGATCCAGTACTTGACACAGCGCATTTCCGAATTGAATCCAAAAGACAACACCATTGAAGAGTTTACGAGCATTCCAAAGGCACCCACGGCGGTATACGTTTCCGTTTTTCAAAACGAACTCGAAGAGCTACGAGCCAAGCTGCCGGTTCATCTCAGAAATGACAGTACGTATTTGCAACGAGCCGTAACGGGGAATGGAGACTAACAAGGCTTAATCAGACATCATCAAAATGTACTTTAATACCGCCCGTCTGCGATTATATGAACCTCCGGTTGTAGACAAGGATCTTATCGCCTCATTGGCAGATGATTTTACGCTCAACAATGCTGGTGGTGGAACACCTCTCGATCGTCTCTACAATACAAGCGCGGCTATCACTGGGTGGTTCGAGAACTGGTTCGTCGTACCTGTTGCCCAGTATGCTTGTCAGACGACAGCTGTGGCGTCTCAGCTTGTGTATGCCTTGACGATGCTTGGGAGATGGGCTCAGCTTGTGGCCCCCAAACCTGTTGGAGAACCCGAGGACACACAGCGCGGCACAACAGGTCTGGCATCGTTCGAGCCTAAACCACAGAACGTCCGAAAAACAGCTGCGTCGCCTCAGAATGTGGACCGATGCGCGATGCCGCACCCAATACCTGGTCCAATGACGCCAGCTGACGGTGTATTCGACCCGGATCTGCCCGCGGCCGTCGCGCACTTGCGCGCGCAGCTCAAGACACATCCTGGTCTGATGGTCAACGTTGGCGAGATCTTGCTGGCCATCTGCAACCGATTCGAGCAAGCCAATGCCACTTTCCAGATCTCATCGACGGACACGAGAAACGACGAAGCCAATGTATGGAGCATGACTGCGATCAAGGTGCGCATAACCAAGGCAAAGCTGGAAAGATGGGCCGAGCTCGTGTCCAAGGAGGGCGAGAGTCATTCCCCCGGACAGCAGCTCAAGGCGGACATGGACACGAGCATGTCTGGCTGGACGGCTGGGCCTGAGACCGCGCCTACCTCCGCTATGATGCAAACTGGGAGCGGCCCTTGGCAGGGAATGGACCCCAACATGCCAGCAGACCAAATGCAAAACGTGTATGGCAGTACCCCGTGGCGTAGCGATTTACTTACTGGAGTTGACCCCGCGGTTTGGTTTGATGGATATCTCGATTGGGGCGCAGTGATTATGAACTCAATGGGCACCGTTGAGCAGTAAATGTTTTGAAATGAGGCGACAGGGCGACTGGTATGGGGGCGTTATTCGAGGTCTGGGGATTGACGATTCCAGATGACTTGTTGTTGTTCTATCACTGGTTTTCTTTCTTCTTTCTTCTTTCTTGGATGTCGATGGCTGAAGGATCACTTTCTATAATAGGGCGGCACGACCATACGCGCCTTGAGTTTCGGTGAAGGAAATACATGTACACCAATAGCGAGAGTCTTAGGAGTAAGTCGAGTCCTGAGAAACTCGATGCTTAATGCGAATACGAATGGCAAGCACCTTGATTGACTTGCTCCTCGATGTCATACCGTTAGTGAGGTGCGGGCATCCAATATGGACCAAAAGATGTCAAGTCGACGCCAGATCGACCGCCAGAGTCTTGATTCAGTATTGATGGAGCGAATGCCCACGATACAATTCTGATTGCTTAAATAGCTCGGACTCAGATCAGTACAAATATTGGATGACACTACGTTAAAAGATGTGGATTCAAATGAATCTTGTGTTTTTCAAGGTATCATACTTACAGCTGATCGAAATTCAGTCTCAAGTTCTGTCATTGCTGCTAGGCCATGTACAAAGAAAGCATCACGTGGGCCTCTGAATACCTCGACAGCCAGCCCCCATAAAACTCCTAGGCTTCTATTACAGCATATATCTCATCTTTTGAAAGAGAGGATATTCTGTTCCCCATCGAATTTTATCCAAGCGTTCCTGGCGGAGGACACAGCTTAATCATGTCAACAGATGCGAATGCCCCTCCTTCGGGAGAAGCCCCTCCATGGTGGGCAGGCCTGCCTGAGCCACAGGCAACTTGTGAAGCAATTGAGAATTCAGAAGTCATGGCTCTTTTGGAGAAGACATTTGCTGGTCCGAAGCACGCAAAACGAGATTTTCTTCTCGTCGACGTCCGTCGGACCGACTGGGACGGAGGCACCGTGGCCACATCCATCAACCTCCCCGCGCAGTCATTCTTTCAAACTAGACCAGTTGTATATCAACTCTGCAAGCAAGCTGGTATCGAGCGAATCATTTTTTATTGCGGTAAGAGCTTTGCAAAAAAAATTGAGACTCAACTAAGACCTTGCAGGAAGCTCAGTAGGGCGGGGAACCAGGACTGCTCGGTGGATGCAGGACTACATGACCGAGGTTGGCGAAACTGGTATGAGAGCCATTATCATGACGGGCGGTATTAAAGGCTGGCATAAGAAGTTCGGTGGAAAGATGATGGAGAATTATGATGAGAATTTTTGGGTAGCCAAAGCATAGATTGGACCAAGTTCTAAAACCTGCACAGGATAATCGTTTCCCCTTGTTGCATCTCGGCTTCTGATCCCGTATTTCTTTGTATATCGTGCTTCCCTCCATACCGTAACGCCGAGCGAAATTAAAATCATGCCTTTTGTTTCCACAGCTTTTTCTCTTCGTATCCTCTATCGGTGTTGTCGGTCGTCGCCGCCGATGCGTTCCATAGCTTCCAGCATGACAACTGAATTGCCGCGAATGACCTTTTGCCTTAAGTTAGCAGACGCACGCGAGCTGAGAATTATTTTGAGCGAAAAGGCAGACGCAACATACCACCATGCCTAGTCTAGTCTTGTTTCCACCTTCCGTCTCCTCGAATGCGTCGTCCAGAACAATATTGAGGAAGACCTGTGCGCCGGGATTAGCAAAGACTGGCGAAGACTACCCAGAACCAGCATTTGACGTACGTCATATCCGCGCAAGACACCGATGACTTTGCGACTGCCATTTAGTTGGACAAACAGGCGCTTATCGAGGTACTGTAGTCGTGAGGTTAGCTAGAGCTCAAGGTGAATGCTCGTCTGCATCTCCCTCAGGCACGAGGGGTAAAAGATGTCAGCAGCGCATCAGAGGAGATCACAAACCTTCTTGAGCTCAGGCTGGGCGGGTGCCATTTCGAAAAATATTTAATTGGTTTAAGTAGATCGGTCAGTTGCGCGAGGGCAAGCAGACCAAGCTGTCACCCGCCAGCGAAGAACCTGGCGCCGTAACACGCGCCGCAGCCCAAAAAAAATGAATCACGTGCAGATAAGATTATCGCAGTGGCATCGCAGCAGGCAGGCAATACAGCTGGGACATTACCTCAAAAATCAACACAAATTAATTATGAGCTCGTTCGGGTCGCGACGAAAAGCCCGTGTAATAAGAATCGATGACGAGGACTCAGAGGGTGCCGAGAATGCCGGCTCTGAGATTGGTGGCGCGTCAACCGCAGGTATGATACTCTGCCAAGTTTGGGACTGTTTGAGCCACTCATATGAGACTGACTCCAACTTGATGACAGAATCCTCACAGCCGTCCTTCAAGATAAAATCAGCAAAAAAGGGAAATAGGCAATCTGGCCTTCGAAAAACATTCACTGCTGATAATGAGGACGACAAAGCATCTCACAACGATGAAGATGGTGAGAACGGCCCTGTGGTTGTGAAAGCCAGGTTCGGCGCCCAAAAACAGAAGAAAAAGTCCAATTCACGGCTGTCTTTTGGTTTAGGAGCCAATGACGATGGAAATGACACTACGTTACTGGAAAAAACGTCGAAAAAATCAACACTAGGTCAGCGGGTGGTTGAGAACATTGCCGTGAAGCGAGGCATAGCCATGAGAGGATTTCCGACTCGAACGTCTGAAGACGATGACGATAGGCCTCGATACAGCAAGGAATATCTCGACGAACTGCAGTCGTCCACACCCACCACACCCATTGACTCGGCATCTATACCAACGGATGGCGATGAAATGGAGCTCGATGCATCCGAGCTGGAAGGGGCTATGATAGTAGACTCCCCGGCGCCTGCACCTCCTGCAACCAGCATACAAGTGCTCACAGATGCCGAAATCCAAGAGCGAAAAGAGCGCCGAGCAAGACTAGCGCAGGAGCAAGATTTCTTGTCTGTCGAGGACGAGGACGATGACAGGAGAGCCAAGAAGAAGGAGAATACAAGGCTAGCGACGGACGAAGATCAGATGGGCGAAGGCTTTGACAACTTTGTCGAGGATGGCGGCGTCTCTCTCGGGAAGCGCGCCGAGAAGCAGCGGCGCAAGCAGGACCGGGCCAAGATGGCGGAGCTCATCAACGCAGCCGAGGGTCACTCTTCCGATTCGTCATCCGACAGCGAAGCGGAGCGCCGCATCGCATACGAGACATCACAGACGCGCTCCGGCATGGACGGCCTCAAACGCCCGCGCAGGGACCCGGCCAGGGACCTGCTGCAGATGCCGCCCAAGATGACGCCGCTGCCGAGCCTGGCCGAGTGCGTCGCGCGTCTGCAAACGACGCTCGGCGGGATGGAGGCGCAGATTCAGCTCAAGAGCGCGGCCGTTGCGCAGATGCGCAGCGAGAGGCAGGGCATCGCCGCGCGGGAGAGGGAGGTGCAGGCGCTGCTGGACGAGACGGGCAAGAAATACCAGGAAGCAATGGGAAAGACGGCGGAGCTTGGTGGCAGCCAAGGGCCATTGGCGACGACGAAAAGTAGCGTCGATGACGCTTTTGCTGGCGACCGCGGTCCGGAGAGCTTGGGAACAAGTCCAGGCCGGGCCGCAATGGAGGGGGTAGGCGATGAATAGGCACTTTAATAGCTGTCCGTGTACTTTAAAGATACCCGTGCCGAATAGAATTGTACATTTCGACATCATTCTGTATCTGTTTTCGACTACTTTTTACCGTTCCCAGCCCACGACTGATTTTCCAGTCTATTTACACCATTGTCGTTAGGCTCTCATCAGAAATATCCAATCTATCAAAGGTCACAGCGACACTGCCAGGATATGAACGGTAACGGAAAACCGGTACCAGAATCCCCAACTTGTACTGCGTAGCTATCGCCCGGAGCCAATATTACGAGGCCCATGACGATCGCTGCTATGCACAGCAACCGAGAAACGTCAATCTGCAGGATGTTGTTTGTCCAGTTTTTGGCATTGATTTTATGCCGGCCGTTTCCGCAATGTAACCCAAAAGTCGGTATCGCAAACAAAAATCGATGCCTTTGTTTTCATGGGCTTGGCTGGGTGAATGATGGCCATGTCGAATCGTTTCATAAGCTGCCCTGGATTAGAGCAAGCAAAGCGTTTGTTTTACTAAAAAAGTGTGCAAACATACCTCATATACAGTTTTATGCAGCTCCATCATTGCAATCGGCTTTCCTAGACAGGAGAATTTGCCTCCGCCAAAGTGCGTGTCCACGGCCTTGTTCATCTTGTTCAAGTCGGCCTCGCTAGCACAAAGCCAGCGCTCCGGCCGAAAAATGTCTGCGTCTGCTCCCCATATCTGCTTGGACCTGCCAACGGCCAAGAACGCCTGTCCGATCTCAGTACCGCCGGGTACAAAGTGTCCGTTGATGTGTTCGCCGCCCGGTGGCACAAGCTTGAATCCTAGGCCACTCACGGGCGGCCACATGCGAAGGCCTTCCTTGATCACCGCTTGTAGATAAGGGAGCTGTCGTATTTCGTGCCACGATATTGGGTCGTGGACACTTGGTCTGGCTTCATCGATTTCTTTCCGAAGAGCTTGAAAAGCCCACGGCGCCGCGATTATCGACAGAAGAGTCATGAGTATAGTGTGCGCGGTTGTGTTGGACCCTGCGATGCTTGCGTGGACATTAGCTCTCGAATAGGAAGAAGCGCAGCAATGCACATACATGGCAACAAATCCTTGCTGAATCATGTCATTCTTTGTCAAGCCATGGTGAACATGTTTCTGTATCAATGCGCCTTCCTTGGCCTCGTTTCGGCGCATTGCTGCCTCGACAGATTTGGTGACAAACCTCGTACATTACGTTAATATAAGAGAACCATGGTTTTTCTTTTTGCTTCCTTTCTCACTTCATCAAGCGCCCGAATCCAACCTGATCTTCTTCCTTAGGTAAAGCCAACCGAAATGGCCATGCGTGTAAAACATCCGCAATGCCTGGCAAGATTGAGACGAATGTCAGTATCGGCAAGGACGACATATTGATCTCGTTGAAATTATATAAATCTTGATCTTGCTTCAAGTAACCGAATGGCTTCCCAATGGAAATATCCCCAATTATGTCCAGTGCGAGGAATTGGGCCTTTTCAGCCATGTCGACTGGGCGAATTTCCGAGTCTGTAGATGTGTACTTGGTTTCCAGCATTGAGATAAAGTTTTGTATTTGTCGATCCATCGCAGCCTCGAACCCGTACTCATCGTCGCCCTTGACTGTAAACTGGAGGTTTTGCTTCAGTATAGATGCTCCGCGTTGTAGGAGCGAGTGTCCATACCGTCGAGTTCATTTGAGCACGCATGGCCTTGTGCTTGTCCTCGTCCAATGCAGACACCACATTATCAACGCCGGGTACAATTCTCGCAGCTTTATAAAACCTGGCTTTGATATAGTTACCCCGCACAGCAGACATGCGGCGGAGGACCTCAGGGTCTGAGGATACCAACTGATTGGGACCAATCCGGACAAGAGGACCTGCGCAAACGTCTCATTAAATCAAAGTCCCCCAAAACATCAATTCAAGGGCCTAAAGCATAACACACCATATTGGTCCGTTGCCTCTTTTAGAATGTGCGGGAAAACGCCGCTCATGGCTCCTCGAAGCTGCCACCATGGTGACCATGGCGCTGACCACGGTCCGGGTATATGGCGTAACCGGTACCAGGCACGTATTTGGCAAAACAGAAACACCACCACCGTCGCAATGAGTATGTAAACAGCAAGGTCAAATAAAGAGCAACTTTTCATCGCGGCAAAGAGGGCCATGATCAACAACGCCAGCCGAGTTTGTTGCGAAGCCTTGTCTCGCCGTCTGCGATGCGGTGAAGCAATATGAGCCAAGTGCTAAATGCAGGTGTCTTGATTTCGGAAAGCATGGGGGTGTCAGAGTTGATCTAAGGTAGGGACGGGGTGTGATGCAATTATGTATGCTATGCTTTGCCTACGCTGATTCAGTGCTCGGAAACTTTGGCAAGAACACCAACGTTCATACATCAAGCGTGATGCAGCGGCGGCTTGTTCTGTGAACTACACAGCAGCCCGCCATGCTTTTGCATAGAGGAATCTCGGATTGTTGCCTGTTATGGAAAGGAAAGAATGATTCGCAATAGTGTATAAGCGGATCTACTATGAGTGTCTCGTTCCTACAACTACATTCGCCTTTCAACGTCCGTACTTCACAAGGTACTCACTCACACGCTTGTGCCGCTCTCATCTGTAAATGTGACCTGTAGTTGGCATAATGATGCGGCTGACGTAGCTCAGAAGAGTGTGGCCCCCGACTACGCCCCATTGTAGCTAGACTTAACCAAGTGCCGGCATGCCATAATTTTCAACTTGGACCCTAGACACCGCACTGCTACATCAAAGGGGGGGCTCGAGGAGCTGTAGAGCTCTAAACTAACCACACCACAACTTGAGTTGTATTGATACTAGTAAGATGGCTCGAATCTTCCCTAATTGACTAGTCTCCCGCAGTAGCATAGGACGCTCCGTGATCGTAAATGACAATGCCCGCACGACTTCGTTATGGTCGCCATCGCTTGTCAACATATCGCGACAACACTATGAGCTAGCTGTCTTTCAATGAGACAGCAAAGAGACCTAGCAGCCGCGGAACCGAGAACCCGCCTCTGCCACCCCCATTGTAATAAAAGCCGGGTGCTCCCGCTAGCAGTGAGAATCGGCGACCAGACAAACTCGAAAGGGCTTGATGAGGGATGCCACACAGCATCGACTGTCAAATGGGGAGCAGAGCCGGCGGATCAAGGAAAAAGCAAGCCGCAGCGCCACCATACGCCCGGGGACTTGTCTTTGCTTGGCAACTCGCGCCTTTGACGTATGTCTCTCAATGTGTACCCTACACTTTGTAGTTTTGTTTTGCCCGTCGCATGTCTCTCCTGTCCGGTGCAGAAGTGAACTGTAAACCAGCAACAAGGACGATTTAGGAGCCGGCAAACTTGCTTCAAGCGGCAAGTGTCTGTGCCATCTCTTTGTATTCACGTGGTTCACGATTTGGTACCACGGGGCCCCCGGATTTGCAGCTCCAGCAGGGCGCAGAGTTGGGCGCGTGCAGAAGCCCGTCTTAATAAACGAGTGACAGGTCAAACTCCAGTGCACCAGACCATTTTTTATTATAGCTGAATGCCGTCCAAACTGAATCAGGCTGGCTAGCTAAAGCTCTTACTTAGCGCAGGCCCATACAAGCAGTGTTCAAAGTAGCCCATGTAAACGGAGCTTAGGTCGATGAAGCCGCTCCTCGAGGGCTCCGCGATTGCCGCGTGGCTTGCGTTGGTGGCATGATGGGTGCAACTTTTATATCAGCTTGACGAGAATTCTTAGATCCAAGGTCTATGAATCGATCCAGGAATGTGAGACCTTGACATACGTATTCAGCCTGCGATACTCTGAAGAGGAAAACGCGCCACATCTTTTACCCTGTACGAATAAGTCTTTGGCCCATTCTTGCCATTGACTCTGCATGCGCCCCCATAATATCAATACCACGGTCTTTGGAAACGAATAATACTTCACGAGGACGTCCGTGATGTGTTGACAAATGTGGTATGCAGGGTAGGGGTCCCGAGTATTTTTCCTTATCTACGTGTGCTACACTGCATATGAAGGACGATGAGCAATTTTGCCAATTCTGCCAACTTAAAAAAAAGAGAAAGCTGAGCTATTTATTATAGTAAAAAATGCCCCCAAGTGTGCAGAGGAATCTTTTCAGTCGAGTCAGAAACCTCGGCGTATCTGTCCATACATGAAACACAATTCGAGCACGGAGTGAAAACCTATAGCAAAGAAGCACAAACAAAACGATCTTCCAGCGAACGGCACCTGGAAACTGTGGTCGAGTATCAACACGCCATTGAATCCCAGGCTGCAGGAAAATTCCATGTCTCCAACGGCCTGCTGTCAATTTCTTTTCGGGCCTGTTAGGTGATGCTTGCGGGTCAGTAACTGCGATTGGTGCTCATAGAAGCTATTTGACATACTTGCTGGGAGGACCACTATCCTACGCCACCCGTAAGGCAGACAAATAGCTGGCGACGAAATACCAAGCATGAATACAATTGTTTGCTGCGGACTCTCCCGCTCAACTCAGTGCGGGATATGACGCTCGCGTTGCCATCTTGTGCAAGGCATGGCAAACTATGGTATGACATGTGCGAAGTTTGTTTCATTCTCACAGCCAAATGTAGATTCCCCATCCGACCTCGCAGAGATTCGCCAACGGTTGCGTGTTGGCATGTGTCCCTAGGCTCTGATACCTGGACGACCGCATAGATTGATGAGTAGCGAGTAGCCTCTCCAGACGAAAGCGACACGAGCGACAAGCTGAATTGACCTGCGCGATAGGTCTGAAGGGGACTTTGAGTGCCATTCTCTTCATCTGTCGGTCGGCACGGATATCTTCTGGGGAATGGTGCTTGTCCGGAGATGGAGATGGCCAAGGTAGCTCAGAAAAGGAGCCTGGGGACTGGGAAGCTGGCGATCGAAGGGTATTTGGGTAGAGTATGTCCATATGAAGAGAGCGCTTGCACTCTGGTCCTTTGTGCAGGCAGTTCGCTGAGATTGGAGTCTGCGACCTGGTCATTCTCTGGTAGGGTTGCTCGCATCAAAGATGCATGTCTCGAAATGGGTTTAGAAAGGGGCTGATTCTTGAACTGTGCTTTGAGGTGGTAACACAAGATGTTGTGTATTTTTGCATCTGCAGTGTTGAGCTGACGGGATTGGTCGCTAATCGATGTCTGTGCAATTTGTTTGCCTCATGAATCAATCTAGCGCCAGCGGAGTAGTTTGCCTGCGATTTTTGTACCGGGAGGAAGAACCTAGCCAAATCCTGACTACAAGACAAAGTGGTTCGACGGAAAATGTCTGTAAAGACGAGGCTGTGATCCCCCCCCCCTCAACGCCATTGAGCGCCTGAGATGATAAAATCAGGACCATCTGAAGCTCAACGTTTCGGAGTAGGCTGGAGGAAGGAGTCATCTGGAAGATACAATGACCTCGCCCGACTCGCCCGAGGTATTCAAAGCTGTGTTGACCGAGCTACGAGCTATATTGTGTCGAAGTCTCGGGCGGTCGGTCGGGCATCTGCCCAAATGCCGTGTCCGACGCATCATGAAGTATTTAGGTTGTAACAGCAGACAAGCCAGTGACCTCACCAGCTGGACACCCCTGTGTGTAGTTGGAGACCCACACTAGCTCAGACCAATAAGGTGGCCAATGCGGGGACGCCCATCGAAAGAGCTAGAAGGCACTTCAACATTGGAACTTCAACTTTTCTCCCCACCCTCCATTTATCGTCACAAGCCTCTCCAACCGTCGAGCCGTTTCAACGTTGCAATTTCAGTTTTCGATATACCCGCACGCAGCAGAAGACAACAAAAAGCCCAATTTGACTTCCACATCAAAGGTTTCTCTCCTATCCGGCAATCAACAACTTTGTTCGCCATGGCTAGCGCAGACGAGCTCAAAGCTCTAGGCAACAAGGCTATTGCCGACAAGAATTTTGATGATGCCATGTAAGTCTACTTCCAGGCCTTGCCACAGAGAATGATCATTTGGCGAACGCGTATTAATGCCATCTCCAGTGACAAGTTCACTCAGGCCATTGCCATTCAACCCGAAAACCATATTCTTTACTCGAACAGATCGGCGGCCTACGCCTCCAAGAAGGAGTGGGACTCCGCCCTGAAGGACGCCGAGAAGACGACCGAGATCAAGCCGGATTGGGCCAAAGGCTGGGGTCGTAAGGGTGCCGCTCTTCACGGTAAAGGGGATTTGCTCGGTGCCAACGATGCCTACGAAGAGGGCCTCAAGCACGATGCTAACAATGCCCAGCTGAAGAGCGGTCTGGCGTCTGTCGAAAAGGCCATGCAGCAAGAGGCCGGTGGCTTCCCTGGTGCTGGAGGTGATGATCCGGGGGCTGGGCTCTCCCGCATGTTCAACGATCCACAGCTTTTGCAGAAGCTGGCCTCGAACCCCAAGACCAGCAGCTACCTATCTGACCCCTCTTTCATGGCCAAGCTGCAACAGCTGCAGAAGAACCCTCAAATGACTACCGACATGTTTAGCGACCCCAGAATGATTCAAGTGTTGGGTGTTATGATGGGAGTCGACATGGAAATGAGAGATAGCGACCCTCGCGAACAGGGTGACGTGCGCATGTCGGACGCTCCAGCCCAGGAGAGCGGCGCGGCTGCTGACCAACAGATGCCGGATCTGGCACCCGAACCCGAAGAGCTCGACGAGGAGGCCCTTGAGAAGCAAAAGGCAAAGGAAGAGGCTGAGAAAGAAAAGGCATTGGGCACCGAGAACTACAAGAAGCGCAGCTTTGACGACGCTATCAAACACTACACCAAGGCTTGGGAGACATACAAGGATATCACATACCTCAACAACCTGGGTGCCGCTCTGTTTGAGAAGGGCGACTACGATGCTTGCATTGAGACGTGCAACAAGGCAATTGAAGAGGGTCGGGAGATTTATGCCGATTTCAAACTCATTGCGAAGAGCTATGCTCGTATCGGAACGGCATACGAGCGTAAGGGTGACTTGACTAAGGCGGTCGAAAACTACAACAAGTCTCTAACCGAGCATCGCACACCGGATGTCCTCAACAAGCTTCGGGCGGCTGAGAAGTCCAAGACGGAAGCCGCCAAGGCTGCTTACATTGACCCTGTAAAGGCTGATGAGGCTCGTGAGGCCGGCAACAAGAAGTTCAAGGAGAGTGACTTCCCGGGAGCTGTTGCTTCTTACACGGAAATGATCAAGCGCGCCCCCGATGACCCGCGGGGTTACAGCAACCGTGCTGCGGCCTTTATCAAGCTGTTTGAGTTCCCAAGTGCTCTGGAAGACTGCGACATGGCCATCAAGAAGGATGCAGCATTTATCCGTGCGTACATTCGCAAGGCACAGGCCTACTTTGGTATGCGCAAGTACTCGGAGTGCGTCGATGCCTGCACGGAAGCTTCTACGATTGATGCGGAACATCACAAGGGCGCCAATGCCCGCGAAATTGAGCAGCAGCAGCAAAAGGCCTTTTCGGCCATGTACTCGGCTCGCGACAACGAGACGGAGGAGCAGACTCGTGAGAGGCTGCAGAAGGACCCCGAGGTAAGTTTTGACAGTGTTGAAAAAGAGACGAACTTTTCTAATGCAATCTACAGGTCATGAGCTTGATGCAAGACCCTGTGATGCAGTCGATTCTGCAACAGGCCCAGTCCAACCCCATGGCTCTCCAAGAGCACATGCGCAACCCGAGTGTGCGCACCAAGATTCAGAAGTTGATTGCCGCTGGCGTAATTCGTGTTGGACGGTAAGAGCATGATTGTATTATAGGTTTGCAATTATAATGAGAATATGATATGCGCGCTCTATTTATAGATAAATTCGCTGTGACTTCCAATACCCATACAAAGACCTGCACGGGCAAACGGGTAGTCTGGAGCTGGGGAGAGCCCCGCAATCGCGACTCAAATGCACTATATCAGTACGGCTTGGGTACCATTCAGTGGCAGGCTGTCCTCCGCCGAATTGTTAGACCATAGATGATTCAGATGTGCAGCTACATGGGCACCATTCAGGTCATCTCTTACCGAAAAAACACCTGGTCGGATAATGACAGGATAAATGATATATTGATCGAATCTAAACAATGTCAGCTGGAGGCTGGAGGCCAGAGTCCCTTGATGACTGTGGCGCTGCTTGCATCAATACTTTCCAGCCGACGCCCTAAAACGCCCAGAAAGGTGGCACCCCTGGTTTCTTTATTAGCTCAAGGCTTGGCCCTGTACCTTTGTCTTGGTCAACAATGCACCCTCCTGTTTGTTACATTTGCACAAAACCCAACGGCGAGCTGCTGTCCTTTTCTCAAGACGCGTAAGAGCTTTCCGCAACAACATTCGCCATGAGCGACTTCGCCAGTCTGGCACAAGGTACGTTTGGCGCTTGGGTGAAGGGCCTCGGGCTGCTCGCCCCCCGGTTGGTCGATCCTACGTATAGATGGAGGGCTCTGACATGGGACGGTTCTCCGTTACAGATGCCACGCAATGGTCAACCGGAGAGTTGTTGGCCGAGCTCCAACGCCGACAAAACGCAACCGGCCGACCAAAATGTGGTGGAAAGGGCCAGGGATGGTATGACATGGCCGCCCACGTCTTTGCCCTGTTTCTGATTCTGGCCTTGAGCACGCTGGGTACGTCTTTTCCGAGTCTGCCTGATGTGATGCGCCGCAGCATCACGGCTTCGCATTTTCGCTAATACTTGACAAACTGACAGCCTGCGGCTTTCCCCTCATCGGGCGACGCGCGACAACCGGACGATCCCAGGGCCGCCTCATATTTTACTGCCAGCACATCGGCACTGGCGTATTGCTCGCGACAGCCTTTGTCCACCTCCTCCCTACGGCCTTTGAGTCGCTGACCGATCCATGCCTCCCCGAGTTTTTCAACAAGGGCTACACGCCCCTTCCTGGCCTGATCGGCATGGTATCCGCCATCATCGTCGTCGGCGTTGAGTCGTACCTGACTGCCCGCGGCGCCGGCCACTCGCACTCGCACAGCCACGCTGCCTGGGAGGAGCTCGACTCCGAGGGCGACGATTCTGACGACGCCCACCGCCTGAACGGTCTCGCCGACCGACGCAGCCAGCGCCCCGGTAACCTCACCGTGAGAAGCCCGGACGCTGAGGCTGCCGAGGGCCTTGTTGCTGGCGCTTCGCCACTCCCCGGATCGACACCGACTACAAACTGGCCGAGGAAGCCGTCTCTCGATAATGCCTTTGCGGACGGCGACTCGGACCTCGACCTTGACCTGGATGAGCTGGATCCCGTACCCAACCGCTCAAACGGCAACGGAAGCGGTCATTACGCAACGCTGAAGCGCGGCGGCCACCGCATGCGAGCAGACTCGAGCGGCCTGCCTCCCCAGACACCCGAACAGCAGAAACGACAAATGTTGCAGTGCTTGCTGCTGGAGGCTGGTATTCTGTTTCACAGCGTCTTTATTGGCATGGCGCTGTCGGTCGCTACCGGCCCCGCGTTTGTCGTCTTCCTCGTCGCCATCAGCTTCCACCAGTCCTTTGAGGGTCTGGCGCTTGGCAGCCGTATCGCCGCGATTCAGTTTCCGCGCAGCTCTCCGCGCCCGTGGCTCATGGTTCTCGCCTACGGCATCACGACCCCCATCGGCCAGGCCATCGGCCTGTTTGTGCACCGCATCTACGACCCTGCCTCGATGGGCGGCCTGATTACCGTGGGCGTCATGAATGCCATCTCCGCCGGCCTCCTACTCTACGCCGGCCTGGTACAGCTGCTTGCAGAGGACTTTCTCTCGGAGAAGAGCTTTAAAGTGCTTAAAGGGCGAAAGAGGCTGCATGCCTATCTCTGCGTTGTTGCTGGAGCTACATTGATGGCGCTCGTAGGCGCCTTTGCGTAAAAGTCTTGGATTGATAGTACATAGAACATTAAAGCTGGCACGGCGTTGGGGCTTACGCTATTTCTGAACTTTTCACTTGCATCAATCGGTTACATGACATGATTCGACTCAAGCCGACAAACTCGAACCATGATTGATCATGACTTCTGTACCTCGGCGGACGAATCATGATTCTGCGTGGTGGCGCTTTGTACACGACTCACGCGAGTTTCAGCATCCAGCTTCTTATATGCATCCTCCAGGCCACGTGCCTCTTCAGCAATGACTGCGGCGACTTGAGCATCCGCCTTTCTCTTGGGACTGCAAAAAGCGGCCATGTTAGCATCTGAAGCCCTTGATATATGACACCCTTGACAAGACTCACGCAAGGTAGCGCACATCCATGATGCGCAAAACAACGCAGAGGATGGCTACCAGTGTGCAGAGCGCACAGGCAGACTGCCAACCGTAATTGTCTAATGAAAGCGGATTAAAACTCTGGCGTACGGTAAACAATCGTGAGTAACGTACAGTATGGAGCCTGGCTAGCGGGCCAGAGGAGTACTTGGCTCCAGGCCGAAATGGAGTAGTAGCCAGCGATGGAAGCACCAACAATCAGGGTTCGACCTTCTGGATCCGTAGGTGACCTATGAAAAACCCGTGAGTAGGGGTGGCCACGCGAAGCTAACTGTCTAGAAAATGCTAACAAGTCGGACAGCCACGCCCAAATAAGAGGCGCAGTTCCTAGGGCGATTCGCTGAATGAAGTAGGCTGCGTATGCTGCAGAAATCGTCGTGTTTTGAGGATGCGCCGTCCAAACGCTCATGATTATACCGACTATTATGGCAATGACGGCTGGAAATTCTGTGAGATGAAGTCTCTGGCTTGTTTGTGGAAAGTGACATACCTTGCAAGATAATCAAGAGCCAGCGCGTGCGAAAGAAATCCGACATGTATGCCCAAACCCAAACTAAGCGCTGTTAGCAAACATGCCATGATTTATGGGTTGGATGACTTGCCAAATATGACTGTAATCGCGGAACCGCCAATGGGAATTACATTGACGTCCGTGGTTGTCCAACGTTGCGCACCATCACCCGTGTGCACAGATTTGAGGAACAAGCCAAAGTAGTCGGCACCAGACGTGCCGAGCACCATTGCAATATACAAAACGGCAATCACATATACCAACCAATTTGCAAATGTGCGCCTGTTAAAAGAAACGAATTCCTGTCAGTTGCTTCCCGTGTTGAAAAGCTCAAGAAAAAAAAAAGGAGAGCTTGGGAACGAACCTCGCTCCGGACCAGGAGATTGGCTTGGCGTCGACCCGATTTGTGCGAGCCAGGCGGCCGAGAGCCAGCTCTGAGTGAACTCTTTTGAACCAAAACGACCACGGATTCGGCTTGTTTGGCATGTCTGGAATCATAAAGTAGCCAGCAAACCCCCAGAATACGGTAATGATGGCGTTGACGACAAAGAGCCACCTACGTATCGGGGTAAGTATAAAGGAAATCGAGCAAAAGAAGAAGGAAAGAAGAAGAAGATGATGATGAATAGTAGATTGGCGCACCTCCATCCGGCGAGACCAGACTTGCCACTCAAACTGTTGATGATGGCGGCTTGCAGCGCGCCAGAGAGCATCTGTCCCACGGACTGACAGGAATGGTAGAAGCCGATGCGCTTGGCCATTTCCGTCGGCGTATACCAAGACACTATTCGAATGTTGTTCAGCAGCAGCCCATGCCAGGCTTTCTATATAAGAGTAAGAGAACCCCCCCCCCCCCCCCTCTCCAACAGCTTAGACTTACTGAATAGAGTAATCATGCCAGGGTAAGCAGCGCTTTCGCAGAGACCGAGAAAGGCTCGTAGCACATAGACTTGCTTGGCGCTGCGCGTCAGGGCAAAAAGACCAGTAATGATGCCCCAGACGATTTCGACAGAAGGAAGCCACCAGCTGGGGCGGACATGGGTCATGATGATTTGCGAGGGAATCAACATGATGCAGTACGCAACGTTGAAATATGTCGTGAATCTGTAAAACAAAACTTTCGTCTCAGCATTCTTTTGCAGGCGAGCGAGCGCATGTCATTGGACAAATGGGGAACATTTTTTTTCAACGTACAGATTCAACTCGTTTCCTTGGAGATGTAAATCTTCCTTCATGCCTGATACGTAGGCATTATTGATATTGGACTGGTCGAGATATCTAGCGTGGCCACCCGTCAATCATGGAACGTTTCGGGCGCTCCAAAGTTAGAGAGAGGGGGGGGGGGGGGGCATACTTGATGACTGGCGGGGGGGAACGGTCATGTTAGACTGAGCTCGAGGCAGAAAAAGCAGTGGTCATGTCACCATCTCGGGGGGGGGGGGGGTCTTTTGTACCTTGAGAAATGCATCCAAAAGTGAGGAGGAAAACATCGAGACGCGCGACAAAGGCCCGTTCCGCCTTGGACTGCTTCTCCGCATTCAGAGACTCGTCCACCGCGGCCACCAGATTCGCCATTGCTGCTGCGGGTCAGACGGGGGGACACTGTTTGACTCTAGGCTTGTGATTGTCGAGACAGGAGGAACAAGAGGAAATAAAATATCCAAGTGTCTGTCAGCGTGAATTGAATGTTACGTGGGGGGTCCTTTGGCTTATTAGTTGCGGCCGCTTTGCTTGGTTGGGCGCCGATCTTTCCCCGCCAAACGCGGGGTGGGCTGCAGCTTATCTGAGATGGATGTCGTTTGCGGGACGCTATTGAGCAGTTGAAGAATCCGGCTCTAATGCGACAAGATTCAAGGCTTTATAAAAATGTCAAATCTGTTGCGATGATGAACAAGTTTTGTACCAAATCACAAATGATCTTGATTGCCCAAGTAGCAAACTGCTTGCAAACGCCTCTTTCTTGCCTGTAGATGGCATTTTAGCGTTAGCATATCGACCATTCGTTAGGCAGAGTGTACATATTATCACCTGTCCTAAATTTGTCCCTGGGATGTCTATTATCCCTTGGTCTTGGAGGTTTTTTTTCGGACTCGGCTTCTCAGGGGAAGATCTCGGTAAAGATTTGTTCACCAAAGCCTCTCCGCTAGGTGTTGCCGTACTCTGACAAGTGTTTCGGCCATAGCTGGGGCCGCGGCTATGGGCGGTTCTCTTACCACGAGAGACTATGATTATGTTGAAGGGTAAAATTTGATTTTCATTTTGCGACACTGACAGATGTATTGTCTCTTTTACCCCTGCCCTGCATACCACGTTTGTCAACACGTCAAATTCAGCCCTCCTTTTAATGCTGGAAAAAGTGATCTGGTATCAGCTCCGGCCAGCCCCAGCAAGTGTCTCGGACTTGAGATTCCACCGAAGGCCTCCAGCTTCCTGGCCTCCTTTCTTGAAGAATCAAAACGAGACCAAGTTTTACTTTTGAATTGTTCATTTACATCACTTGAACCCATAACCAAGTCTTTTACTTTAATCACTTTTGCTACATCATGGTGCCATCCATTCTACCCTGTTGGTCATCCCGATGATGGCCTAATCGCTTCTGTCATGGTTAGCTACAGAAAAACAAATGCATTCTTTTTTTTTTTTTTTTTTAACTATCTTGATATTTGCTGTAGCCATGGTATCTTGCCTTGAACATACTCTTCATACCTCCCGAGTCGGCTGGACCTTTTCTTTCAGAAACGGCCTATGCATTGTCGTGGCAGCGCTTTCTGAACTGCACTTGAAATTCGGCATCAGGTGGCGGTTGCAATGTCTACTCAGTGAGTTTTTCAAAGCCTCAGAAACACCAAAAAACAGCTAAAATGTTTTTTATTTATTATTATTATTATTATTATTTTTTCTTTTTTGGAAATCCAAGCCGTACTTTTTCACTGGCGCATCAGGCCGCCTTTCGGCCGCGTAATTGCATCTTCAGCACCTCAGCGGGATGGAACCACCTGAAACCGGCCAATTGGGGTCGCTGTAATCTAAGCATCCCGCCTCGGCTCAGCAGGCGATTTAGTTGGTGTGATTGATGACTAGACAATGGGGTGATGGACTACTGAAACAGGCCACTCCTCATCATTCCTGGCCATTTTGAAAGGGCATCAATATCAGCCGCCCGCCTTTTCAATCAGCTTTTTTACTTAAAAGCTCGTTCCAACATGTCCATTATTGGCACTCTTGCGTTTGGGACAGCATGTCTCACGACCACGAGCTTCTTCAACTACTCGCCATACATGACCACGACCTCGGCCCCAGCGTCGCAATGGGCAGACGCGCCAATCCCGCTCGTGGCCACGCCGCAGCACCTCACAGAAAAGGTATGGAACGGCCCGCTTGCATTCTGGCCATCATGGTTAAAAAAAAAAAAATCTTGACCTGAAAACTTGACGTCCGTCTCTAGACTGATCTCTTTACGGCCGGCGCCACGCACATGGCCCTTGTCCACAATGCCTTGATCCGTGGCTTCAACTCCATCTACCAGCAAGCCCCCTACATCGACGAGCAGCTCTCGCACGACTTTATCCAGTACTCGCTCACATGGGCCTCTTTTGTCACTTCTCATCACCACGATGAAGAAGACAATCTCTTTGGAAAAGTGTCCGACCTGCTCGACGACAAGACCGTCTGGGCGGAGACGCACAAGGAGCACGAGGCCTTTATCGACGGCGTCGTGCAGTTCCAGACCTACCTCAAGGACCTGTCAACGTCTTCGTCCAAGCTCTCGGCAGACGAGCTGCTCCGCATCATGGACTCGTTTCGCGCGCCGTTGGGCGACCATCTCCACAGCGAGGTCCAGACGATTGCCGCGCTCGCCGCGCATCCCAAGGCCCCGGCCGAGGGCAGCGAGGAAGCCGCCGCCGCCGCCCTCGTCTTCAAGACGTGGGGCAAGAAGACGGTCACAAAGGCGGGCGTGCTGGATGTGGTGCCGTTCTTCTTCCTCAACCTCGATCGCACGTTTGAGGGTGGCCGGTGGGCGCACTGGCCGCCGATGCCTGGCCCGATTCGCTGGATCCTGACCAACGTCGTCGGCACGTACTACGGAAACCGGTGGCGCTTTGCTAGCTGCGGCGCGGATGGCAGCCCGAGAGAGCTGTTTGCGCTGGAGCTGCAGGCGAAAAAGACGGAGCCGGCACAGGATTCGGCTGCGACGTCGGCTGGCGAGAGCCGTACCGCCCATGTTGATGAGCTGTAGAGTGAGAAGCCCGCGATATGGGTTTGAAATGGCTGGGCATGCGCCGTGATGAATAAAGGGACTGTATTATCTCCAAATTATTGCATTTGCTCCAAGGGAGTCGCTAATCGAATCTTGATCCATTAAAACCATTGTAACCATCTTGCTGAAATCACCATTACCACGATCCGCGACCTTTCTGCTTGATGTTTGCTTAACCGCAGCAAACAGTAGCCTCCTTGGTGCCGCTTGGTTCATCTCTGCCGCAATTGTTAATACAACTAGCGGTAAATTGGCATCCAAGAACTTTTCACTTACGACACGGCAATGGGCTCCCAGTTGAAGGCCATGTAGCCGATGAATGCGCCGAGGACGATGCAGAGGAGAATGTAGCCATTGTAGTACATGGCGAACCTGCCGTTTGACAATTCTTGGTTAGCAAATCTAGCTTCGCAACACGATTTTGTGCCCTCTCGGCCTGCCAGAGACGGGGACAAAACTCACAGCATGACAATGTAGGCGGTTCCAAACTGGAGCATGTGCAGAGAGGCGCGGATGGCCTGCTGCACCAAGCTCGGGCGGAAAGGCGGGATCGGGGCGCAGGGGGCGACGACGCCCTCGGAGCTGTCCTTGCGCGAGGCCGCGGCGCCGCCGTTTTGGGCGCGGAACTTGGCAATGTGCTGGCCGGTGATGAAGCGGTCAAACTCGCGGGTGGCGCGGCGGAGAGCCTCGAGGGCGACGACGAGGATGAGAGCGAGGATGCAGGCGCCGGCAAACTGGCCGTTGGTGGAAATGTAAAACTGCTCGCTGAAGAAGCAGCTGCCGATGGTGTTTACGTTGAAGAGCATCTAGAGAAGAACAAAAGTCCATGGTTAGTTTTCGCCGTCTTCAGTCTTGTTTCGAAATGGGCGTGATGAGAGAAGCTTACGCTAATCTGGCACTGTCGGCCGCCGCTGCCGCCCATGTCCATGCCGCCGTGATCCATGCCGCCGTGGTCCATTCCGCCGTGATCCATCTTGATGTGGTAGAGTAAGCGGTTCGTCGGTAAACTTTTATCGTAGCTGGTAAGTTATAGGTTGTGCAGAAAAGTCTGCGGATGAGGAAGATCCGAGGGGAAGATATAGATGAAAGCAGAAAATAATGCAGAGGTGTAGATTTTTTTTTTTCTCTCCAGCCTACAAAGTGTAAAAAAAAAAGCAGAGACTTCTGGAAATGGTCGAGGTGGGAAGGTAAGGAACTTTATCACCACCTCGCAGCTTTCCTACCCAGGCACGGATAGACAATGGATCCTCGGCCTAGCCTTGCCTCAGAAAAAACCTGCTCACAACCCCTCAAAATGCCAACGCCTGCGCAAATTGATCGCATGTTTCTCCGTGTTTTATTACTTTTCTGTAGGTCCGCGTTTACCCTTGTACAAGCAAGTGGGCAGGGTCTGGGCAGGCAGGTAGCCCGGAAAGTCACCCAGCCGTCGAGCGCGCCTTGAACACCAAATTATCACAGTATCAGTATCAACGAAGAAACAGGACTTAAAAAACCCTTGTGGGTAGATTTTCGGGGCTAGAACAAAAATGGTTCGCGGTGTCACACCACAAGCGCTGGATTGAGCAGGTTTCCCGCTAGATAAGTGGCCGAGATCAGACGTGGCTGCCAACTAGCGGACGGGAGCAGATGCGAAATGCAAGCCTCCCTTTTTTTTGTGTGCCTGCTGCTTGCTAAAGACTTGCACGAGCGCGCGGAAACGGCGAACAGAGAGCGACAAGGACAAGAATAAAAAGGCCAACAAGAAGTTTATTACCAGTGCAGTTGCAACTTGGCCAAACATCACAGCTCTTCTTTCCATTGACTAGCTAACCGAATGTCTGCGACACGGATCGTCGCATCAACCCCGACCAAGCACATTAATGATGTGAGACGGCCCCGTAAAACCTTAAAAACTAGCTAGGTCGCCAGCGAGGCTGCCATTGTGCATCCACAGGACTGCACCGGATCTCGGGACATGGATATTGTTTACTTTGTATTTATAGAGCTTCATCTGGCAGACGATTTAGCCTTTTCAATTGTTTATTCTTTCGGGACACTTTGTCCTGGTGGCAGCATAATCAAAACAAGAAATGCAAGCCGCATTATGTGTGGCGACCACTGTGTTGCCCCGCCAATATCCTACCCACAACTTACAAGGGTCCTCGCCTAATGTACTTCTTATTATTTGTACAGCCAAGCAGCCTCAAAGAAGACACGTTTGACACTGGAAAAAAAAAAAAACGCATGCGCCTATAACTCCACACTCTAATATCACTGACATTGCATCATGTCGACGTCGCCCTGATAACACATTGCAGACTAGTTAACGTCTTGTCAAATAAGCAGCGCGCCGTGGCCAAGACTGTTCAAGCACTTGGCAATATCCCAGCTCTCGTCCGCCGCTGCTGCCGCCGCGGCCGCGCTATTTGCCCAGGCCGTCTCCATGATGCTCTTGGCCTCTTGGATGGTGCCAAAGACCTGCAGCGGCCCTAGGCGGCTGACTAGGCCCCTGTACTTGTCGTGGTACTCGGGCGGCGCCAGGCAGCCGGCCACGCAGAAAGGAAACGCCATGGACTGCATTGTCTTGCCGTCCGGCAGGTCCTCCAGCAGCTCCGTCACCTTGTCCACCGAGCGCCGCACGTCCGGATCCAGCGGCTGCCACCCCGAGACGACCGTGCCGAGGTAGAGGAAGGCGGCGTGTAGCCAGATGAGGTTCTGGATGATAAAGTTGGGCTTGGCCGCGGCAGATGCCGGGTTCAGGCTCGACAGCGGGTCGCGGATCACGGAGACGGCGCGCTCCACTGGCGTTTGCGAATAGTCCTGGTTGTCCAGGTGCCGGATGCCGGCTTTGATTACCCGGAACAAGACGTCGCCGCGCGAGGCGAGGTCCGCCATGGACAGGGCGCCTGCCTGCTTCTGCTCCTTCTTGTACGCGTCCAGCGCGGCAATGTCGCCCAGCATCCCGACGACGCAATTTTGCAGGCCGATAAACTCTTCCATCAGCAGCGGACCGGCCGACTGCGGCTCCGTGGAGAGCTTGTTCTTAGGGCTGCTGGGGATGACGGCCTCGTGGTAGCCAGCCAGCCGGGGGCGCTTCGACATGGTGATGCTCGACATGACATCAATGTAGAGCAGGTTAGCGCCAAAGAACCGCAGCGCGGCTTGGTCAGTGCTCCACGGACGCCGGATACCCATCTCCGGAGGCGGCCATTTCGGCGTCCACAACCCGTTCAGTTTTTCCGTCCACTGCTCGGGCTGGGGCAGAATCTTGACAAACAGCGCAATGGCGGCGTCGAGGTGCATTTTCCAATTCTCCTTGTTGGCGGTCGTGACTTCAAAAATGAGCATCTGGATCACGCTTTGCATCACGGAGAGACCCTCGCGAATGTCAAAGTTGTCCCGCTTGGCGCTGATGGCGTAAATGTTCTTCTGGAGCTCCTCGAGGCTGATGCCCATCTGGCAGTGCAGCTGCTGGGCCATCCTATCGGTGCACCCTGCGTGCTCCTCTTCGCCGCCCGCGAGGAGAACGCCAAAGAACCACGAGGACAGCGAAATGGCTGTGTAGTAGATGGATCGGCTGCCGTGGAGGAATATGTCAAGTACCCAGCCGCGACCGCCGACGAGGATCGGTGGCTGATAGTGGGGAAACAGGTAGGGAAACACAAAATCGACGTAGTTCATGATCAGGTGCGTATCCTGCGCCGAGTCGTAGTTGCTCTTCTGTGAGCCGCCAGGTCCCATGAGCTGGTGGTGCCAGGGCATGTCGGGCGATGGGCCGGTGGTGGCGCTGATGGCACTGGGCGACGTTTCCAAGGCGCGCTCACTCTCGGACGACAAGACTGCCGTGTCTCTCGGGTGGCCGTGCGTGGGCTCGTCGTTGAGATTGACCATGCGGGTGCCATTCTCGAGCATCTCGAGATACTTGCGATCGCGACGCTGGCCAGCCTGCTTCTTGACCTGTGCTTTAATCCTCTCGGCCATGGCACGCTGCTTGGGGCCGCCGTCCATCCAATCGGGCTTTTGCTCGCCGTAGAAGCAGGTGATCTCGAGGGCCGCGCAGCCGTCGCACATGGGGCGCTTCTCGTCGCACTTCTTGCGCCGCAGCCGGCAGGTATAGCAGCCCGACTGTGAGCGCACCTTGCCCGATAACAGGTTCCTGATGGCGGACATGTCTGTAGATGTTGAAAGAGGGGGGCAAACCGAGGCAGTGAGCGCTTTACAAAGCGCCAGTCTCTGGCTATGCGTGAAATCCGATAGCAGTCAGAGCGTAGAGGACGATTGCTGATGAGCAGCTCGTTTGCGACAGCAAAAGGCAAGCTATATAATTTATCGCGCGACTAGCTCAAGAAGAAGCCGGAGGGGCTTCGGGGCGCGCCTCAGTGGAAATCTCAGTGGAGTTTGGTGGAAGGTGGCGAGATGCAATCTACAGTGGAAATGCGAGTCCGGGTGGGGGGTTTGGGGGGGCCACTGGGGGCAAGGCATATTAGCTGCATGATTCCCGGTTCAGTCCAGTCAACTGTATAACTATTTTCAGTGACTATTTTTATCGCTCGGCAGTCTTCATCCCTCTTGTCAGCCTCGACAGATGCGCCGAAAAGCATCGCCGCTGGTGCTGACAGGCTTCTCTGGTGGGCCGCAGCCTGCAGGCAAAAGGAGCAAGACTGACAACCTCATCAATTGATGGATAATAACTCTCCTGTGCTCGTCTCACTCGGCGAGTCTGAAGTCGGTGCAAGGCGTTTATTTGAGTCTGGCAATGAAGAACGAGGCTGATGGTGGAATTGAGTTACAAAGATGGACCGCAAATAACCGATTTGCCAGCAAGCCCCTACTTCTTCTCGGCCATTATGGTAGGGTTTCCGAGCCTGACCAGGTACGGTCTCGGCACCCGCAGAATCGATCCTGTCGTGACCCTCTCCAGCAGCTTAAGCAACTTCTACGACGGTAGTGCCCACCCAATCCATACAGATTTATTGCAAGACACTCTTATTACAACAACCAGTCCAGCATTGGCCCTCCAGGTGGTGCTTACTCGCGTGTATCAGATGGCATATTACGAGCATCTGGTCAAGTCGAACACTCCAGTCGCCAGCACGTCAGCATTTTCAGTCGCCACAACGATTCCAGTGCAGTGGACAGGCTTCGTTCTAGGCACAGTGCTCATCGTAATACATTTGATTATTGTAATATTTCTTAATATAGATAATATCTAAATATAGGAAAGGACCTAGGGAGAAGGTACCTAGTTTTATATATATATTAAGGTTATTATATTAATACTAGTATAACCATTATTACTTATAGTAATATATATATACTAGATATATAACTATATAAGTCACCTATAGCTCTAGGTAGTAGGAGTGTGTCGGTCTGAATCGACTA
>JARJPP010000009.1:0-5000 GCA_030782485.1 Beauveria brongniartii
GTGCGTGGCGTCGGTTTTTGTCTGTTAGGTATAGGGTAGCAACTACCCTATACCTCATACCTTTTTGCTAATATCTCAAGCCAAAGTACGTTCTAGATTAATTCCTTTTGGTGGATGCCTCCTTACATGTTCATGCTGAGCCTGGTTATCTTTGATATTCCTTATTCTAATATTTTCTCCCGTTTGTGTGGAGAGATTTTTCCAACTCTGGCTGACAAGCTCGACTTCAGTCGTTGATGAGTGCCATTTTTGAAAAATCGATTTTGACAACCCAACTCTCCACCACGCGAACGAGAACACTCAAAACTATTACCAACGGATAGAGCGAGCTTTCCTGATACTTCCAATCTCTTTTTTATCCTGATGCACGCACCAAGGGCCGAGGAAATCACGTTTAAATGTCGAGGTATAGGGTAGCTACCCTATACCTTGCAGGCAAAAACCGATGCCACGCGCCCAGTTTTGCATTCCTGGCCGGGAAAACTTGCACACGGGCCAAACAGAGCACGGGCTACCTGCTGGCGTCTTCAAAAACGATGTCCAAAAGTGCTGTTGCCGTCCTGTTGTGCCAAGTTGTCGTGGGCTACCCTGTACCTCGCGGACAAAAACCGATGCCACGCACGTAGTTTTGCGTTTCTGGCCGGGAAAACTTGTACACGGGCTGAACAGAGCATTGAACACCTCCTGGCACTTCAAAAACACTGTTGGAGTCTGCTGTCGAAAGTTTGTTGTGTGAGGTATAGGGTAAGTGCTTACCCTATACCTCCCGACCTTGCCGCAGCAAAAAGAAAAATACACAGGCAGATTCGCGCCGATTTATCGAGCGCAATGCGCTCATTTGATCAAGGCATCCGATCCGTATGGCGTTGTTGTTGCGAAAACAAATGTCGTGAGCACATTTTTAGCAAAACGCATACAAATGAATTTTGCGGAAAATAAAAGTTGGCCCACGAGCGCGGTTTGGCAGAGGTGCCCCACCCAGGTGCTCGCAGGACCTATGAGGAGGCGGAAACCAAGTCGGGTCAGACCAACTTGGCGTGGGTGCAACCTACAGCCGACCTTCTGTGTGTACCATATCTGACAGACAATCACTATGCAGTTCTTCAGGCGGGTTCGAAGTTTCGTCTCGTCTGCCGGGGGCGCTGCGGTGGGCGTCGACTTTCACGAAACCGGTCGCTCAGGCTTCACGGCGTACTGAAAATGCGTGCAAGCGCCATGGGCTTACGCCTCTTGACGCTGACATATGGGTTCTGTGGATGACTGGCCGCTGGCAAGCCTTGAAACAGAGCATCAGGAGGTAAATCACGTTCGACGGACGCCGCAATGGCTGAACTCGGGCGCTGTGTCCTCCTCCTGGGACGTCCAGACCAAACTTTCCCCCAGCGGGTTTAGCCAGGTCAACGGACGCCCGGGGAAGTGAGAGTGGGAAAGCGGATTGCCGCGCATGGTGCCGATGGCTTAGGCCGTAGGTGCTACGTGCGGCGCGTCCCTCGTGGATGCCACCCAGTAATAACTTGACTCTCCGGCGCCCTCGTGGCGCTGGCGGCCGCACGCCGGGCCACACGATAGTTATCTGGTTGATTCTGCCAGTAGTCATATGCTTGTCTCAAAGATTAAGCCATGCATGTCTAAGTATAAGCAATTATACAGCGAAACTGCGAATGGCTCATTATATAAGTTATCGTTTATTTGATAGTACCTTACTACTTGGATAACCGTGGTAATTCTAGAGCTAATACATGCTGAAAATCCCGACTTCGGAAGGGATGTATTTATTAGATTAAAAACCAATGCCCTCTGGGCTCCTTGGTGATTCATAATAACTATTCGAATCGCACGGCCTTGCGCCGGCGATGGTTCATTCAAATTTCTTCCCTATCAACTTTCGATGTTTGGGTATTGGCCAAACATGGTCGCAACGGGTAACGGAGGGTTAGGGCTCGACCCCGGAGAAGGAGCCTGAGAAACGGCTACTACATCCAAGGAAGGCAGCAGGCGCGCAAATTACCCAATCCCGATTCGGGGAGGTAGTGACAATAAATACTGATACAGGGCTCTTTTGGGTCTTGTAATTGGAATGAGTACAATTTAAATCTCTTAACGAGGAACAATTGGAGGGCAAGTCTGGTGCCAGCAGCCGCGGTAATTCCAGCTCCAATAGCGTATATTAAAGTTGTTGTGGTTAAAAAGCTCGTAGTTGAACCTTGGGCCTGGCTGGCCGGTCCGCCTCACCGCGTGTACTGGTCCGGCCGGGCCTTTCCCTCTGTGGAACCTCATGCCCTTCACTGGGTGTGGCGGGGAAACAGGACTTTTACTTTGAAAAAATTAGAGTGCTCCAGGCAGGCCTATGCTCGAATACATTAGCATGGAATAATAAAATAGGACGTGTGGTTCTATTTTGTTGGTTTCTAGGACCGCCGTAATGATTAATAGGGACAGTCGGGGGCATCAGTATTCAATTGTCAGAGGTGAAATTCTTAGATTTATTGAAGACTAACTACTGCGAAAGCATTTGCCAAGGATGTTTTCATTAATCAGGAACGAAAGTTAGGGGATCGAAGACGATCAGATACCGTCGTAGTCTTAACCATAAACTATGCCGACTAGGGATCGGACGATGTTATTTTTTGACGCGTTCGGCACCTTACGAGAAATCAAAGTGCTTGGGCTCCAGGGGGAGTATGGTCGCAAGGCTGAAACTTAAAGAAATTGACGGAAGGGCACCACCAGGGGTAAACCGCTTCATGCAGCCGCAGTAGCTCTGCTCCCAAAAGCAGCCCGAAAGGGTCAGTGGTGTTCCTGTCCGCGCTCCGGCGCGGCGAACTAAGTGCTAGTCTCCTCCGGAGGCAACACCCTCAAATTGCGGGAAACTCCTAAAGCCAGTGTCACCAAGCCGGCGTCGAAAGGGCGCCGGTGGCCGGGGTAACGACCTAGGGTACGGTAAAAGCACACTGGATAATGCAATGGACAATCCGCAGCCAAGCCTCGTCGCCGCAGGGCACGGGGAAGGTTCAGAGACTAAATGGGGGTGGGTAGTGTCCTGGAGGATCCGTCCTCCGAGCGCTCGCTCACACACTGCTTAAGATATAGTCCGGCCGCGCTGGAAACAGCGCGGGTTGGCAAGCCCAAGTAAACGGGAGCCTGCGGCTTAATTTGACTCAACACGGGGAAACTCACCAGGTCCAGACACAATGAGGATTGACAGATTGAGAGCTCTTTCTTGATTTTGTGGGTGGTGGTGCATGGCCGTTCTTAGTTGGTGGAGTGATTTGTCTGCTTAATTGCGATAACGAACGAGACCTTAACCTGCTAAATAGCCTGTATTGCTTTGGCAGTACACCGGCTTCTTAGAGGGACTATCGGCTCAAGCCGATGGAAGTTTGAGGCAATAACAGGTTAACCTACACAGGCCTGTCACAGTGGTCCTCACTAAAATATCCGCTAGTCGAGCGCATTTATCTCTGTTGGGAAAGCTCCCTTTTATTGGGCAGAGAAGACGGCCGCCGCCGTCTTTGCGCCGGCAACACTACCTGGTACAGGGAACGCCTGAAAGGGCCGATCCTGTGGCGAGCTCGGGTCGCGCCGAGCCGTCGCAACGCACGCTAAGGAGTGGGCTAGGAAACTGGCTTAAGGTACGTGCTAATCCCACGGGTAACCGTGCTCGATCGAATAGGCCCAATAAGCCGAAGCGATCGGGGCTCTTGGGTCATTCCGGAGCGGCTTGCTGTCCCCCGGGGAAGGACGACGCGGGCCCCGCGTCTGTTCGAACTGGGAGGCGGCAAGAATGCTGTGATGCCCTTAGATGTTCTGGGCCGCACGCGCGCTACACTGACGGAGCCAGCGAGTACTTCCTTGGCCGAAAGGCCCGGGTAATCTTGTGAAACTCCGTCGTGCTGGGGATAGAGCATTGCAATTATTGCTCTTCAACGAGGAATCCCTAGTAAGCGCAAGTCATCAGCTTGCGTTGATTACGTCCCTGCCCTTTGTACACACCGCCCGTCGCTACTACCGATTGAATGGCTCAGTGAGGCGTCCGGACTGGCCCAGGGAGGTGGGCAACTACCCCCCAGGGCCGGAAAGCTCTCCAAACTCGGTCATTTAGAGGAAGTAAAAGTCGTAACAAGGTCTCCGTTGGTGAACCAGCGGAGGGATCATTACCGAGTTTTCAACTCCCTAACCCTTATGTGAACCTACCTATTGTTGCTTCGGCGGACTCGCCCCAGCCGGACGCGGACTGGACCGGCGGCCGCCGGGGACCCTCAAACTCTTGTATTATCAGCATCTTCTGAATACGCCGCAAGGCAAAACAAATAAATCAAAACTTTCAACAACGGATCTCTTGGCTCTGGCATCGATGAAGAACGCAGCGAAATGCGATAAGTAATGTGAATTGCAGAATCCAGTGAATCATCGAATCTTTGAACGCACATTGCGCCCGCCAGCATTCTGGCGGGCATGCCTGTTCGAGCGTCATTTCAACCCTCGACCTCCCTTTGGGGAAGTCGGCGTTGGGGACCGGCAGCACACCGCCGGCCCTGAAATGGAGTGGCGGCCCGTCCGCGGCGACCTCTGCGTAGTAATCCAACTCGCACCGGAACCCCGACGCGGCCACGCCGTAAAACACCCAACTTCTGAACGTTGACCTCGAATCAGGTAGGACTACCCGCTGAACTTAAGCATATCAATAAGCGGAGGAAAAGAAACCAACAGGGATTGCCCCAGTAACGGCGAGTGAAGCGGCAACAGCTCAAATTTGAAATCTGGCCCTCGGGTCCGAGTTGTAATTTGTAGAGGATGCTTTTGGCGAGGTGCCTTCCGAGTTCCCTGGAACGGGACGCCACAGAGGGTGAGAGCCCCGTATGGTCGGACACCGAGCCTCTGTAAAGCTCCTTCGACGAGTCGAGTAGTTTGGGAATGCTGCTCAAAATGGGAGGTATATGTCTTCTAAAGCTAAATATTGGCCAGAGACCGATAGCGCACAAGTAGAGTGATCGAAAGAT
>JARJPP010000010.1:0-29577 GCA_030782485.1 Beauveria brongniartii
AGTAATATTATTAGTATTATTATACTTATTAAGACTATTAATCTACTATTAATATAAATATTAATTCTCTATGTAAAGAATCGCCTCTGGCGGTGCTGCCGCCGTACTCTCGTCAAGGCCATCGATCTGCTATGAATGCAAATATCGATTTTCTACATAAAGAATCGCCTCTGGCGGTACTGCCGCCGTACTCTCGACAAGACCATGCAAATATCGATTTTCTACACAAAGAATCGCCTCTGGCGACGCAGTTAGTGCCGCAGCACTCTCGTCAAGAACATCGATCTACTGTCAATGCAAATGTTGATTTTATACACAAAGATCCGCCTCTGGCGATGCTGTTAGTGCCGCCGCACTTTGGTCAAGACTATCGATCTGCTGTCAATGCAAATATTGGCTCTCTGGGGAAGTGGAGAAGAGAAGAGGAACACCCAGCGGCAACGTCAGCCCAACTGAAACCATATCTACTGTCTTTGGGGAAGGAAAAATACGTTTCGTCTTTCGGAAACTACCTAGATGCCACGCAGTTGATTCGACCGCAAGCAACGCACCGCCAAATAAGGTCGTGTATACGGACGAAATTGTCAAATCTGGACCATCAAGTTACTTAGACGCCACGCAGTTGATTCGACCGCAAGCAACGCACCGGCCCCCCGCCGGCTGTGCCTCCAGAAAAAAACGGCGATAGCTTCAGAATTACGGGGGTGGTGACGGAATCTAGTTTGCAAAGGTTAGACGGCAGATACCGTACATCGCGGACGCATTTGGCGCCCTGTACAGCAAATTTACCAGAAGCCTTGCACAAGCCGCAAAACGGTCGACAAATGCTTTCAGTTGGTCGACAACTACCCGCCCCCCCCCATCTTCCCTGACAATTGGTAGCAACACCAGTCCATTCGGACCATTGTCTATCATAACCTATGTTATCAGTCTGACAGACACCAGTCATCGAATTATCACCGAGACACCAGCCCGAAGGCACGAGTCACGTCAGCAACCAGCCTTAGAGCAATAGAGGGCCACGCCCACCAGCTTTGACGCGCCAGGGCCAACCCGCCAACAACAGTGAAAGAGCGCCAGGCCATGGAGCCCCAGACACGAGAAGCCAAAGAGCATCAGGCCAAAGAGCCCCAGACACAAGCCAAAGAGCACCCAGCCAGAGAGTCCCAGACCAATACATGCCCCAAGCCACAGAGCAAACACACCCATAGAATAGTGGTATGATCCAACAGATGCGTTCAATTGCTGCCACTGCTGCTAGCCTTACTGCCAAGCATGACAAGCCCATGAGATCTGCGTTTGCATCCGATGCCACAGTTGGGTAAATCTGTCAATAAAGGAATAAAAGAAAATACAAATAACCCGGTGAGGTCCTCCGTGTATTCTCAAAATAAAAAGTCCCTTGCGGCCCGCAATGGCTCCCTGATGGTCTGATGGTGGCGGCCTGTCGTTTGTCGTCGTTTGTCGTCGTGTCCTTCATCGTCAGCCAGGCATTACCTGAAGTGAAGGCAGATAATGGTCATGTCGCCACTCATTTCGACGAGAAAATTACGACGAATCTCAACAATTGCATATCGCATAGTCGTTCAATAATACAGAAACAGGATTTTCGATGCCAGAATCCTTCTTGGCCAAATGCAAGTATGCTGTGGACATGGGTCTGTCGAAGACTCAGCTCCGCCCCAGAAAGTTGAGAGTGACGATGAAACTCGGACCGTCAAACGCGAGCGTATAGTCATAGTCATCGATGACGATAACGAATCAGTGTTAAGGGCTGAATTGAGGGTCAAAATTGGTAACGCTGCTGCCTAGAGGCCCTTCTACCTCCCCTGTGGCAACGTTGCCGCTCAGAAGCTTCTCACTTTGCGCGCCGTCTAAAGAATCACAGGCCGATAAAGGTACCTAGTTGGCTAGGTATTTGAGACTGATTACGACGCAATTGCGAATGGGCAAAAAGATCTTGGTTCGCCCGACGATCAAGGGTGCAGCGTGCTTTGTTACCGCCGCATGCGCTGGTAACGCCAGCGGCAGAGAAGTGCGAGAAACATTCAGTATCTATAGCGATTCATTCAGGCAATCAATCGAGTAGTCAATCAAGCAGTTAATCAAGCAGTTAATCAGGCAGTCAATCAGTCAGTCAACCAGGCAATCAATCAGGCAGTCAATCAAGCAGTCAATCAAGCAGTTAATCAGGCAGTCAATCAGAGAATACTTTCGAATGTACCGTGGCCAACAGTATGACAATTAGTGTCTGTACCCACGCGGGACGGTTGTACTGTCGGCACTTAGGCTGCTTCGTTTGCAAATTAGGCACTCAGGTCAAATTTTTCATTGTCCCATGCCCAGAGGTATTCACTGATATCTGGCGCACGAACTATTGCTAATCATCTCTGCTTCTTGTCTCTCTCCCTCCATTTCTCTTCATGCATCTCCATCTTCATTGTGCCCGCGTCAAGTTTTCTTGACTTTTCAGAGACTCGTTTTTTAAGCTCATCAGGATTACCACCGTTGTTTCCGGACACGGTTGGTTTTCTTTGCGCCTGTTCTCATACACATCTTCGGACACAGTCGTTCGCAACCCCCCCTCCTTTTTTTTCTCGGTTTCTTAGGAAACGAATATCACAGACATGCAAACCAACCTCCCATCACGGCCGGCAAAACGCCAGGGTAACAACAGAGCCGCTCCCGCCAAACCTGCACAAGCAGAGGCGAGGACAATGAGCCAGAAGCCAATGTCGTCAGAAAAGCCCGACAAGGCTCCAAAGATTCAAAGTGTCTTTGGAAAGGATTGTGCCATCCTGTAAGTATTAAGCCAGTCCATAAAATGAAAAATGTGATCAGTTCTAACTGTTTGAAAGTCTCGGAGAATCTTTGACGCCCGTCGTTGTGGCCAAAGCCCTCGATAGGAATAGCCTGATCTCTGCCAAGCTCAGGATCCTAAGACCACAAGATTGTGATCCTTTTCTGGGATACACAATTGAAGTCGATCTGGCAAAGGATCAGGCGCCGAACGAGACACTTGGCTTCGGTGTCCGTTACGATTGTAAGAGCCTTTCTTTGATATCAAAACACAACTTCGTATTCATGACTAACATAATAAAGGTCGTCGAGTGGAGCTTGACGTAGAACTGGCAACCAAGCATGTCATTAATGTCAAATTTCCTCGCGATGTCATCACTGTGGTCGAAAATGCCAGACAGGCTCTGCCCAACTACTCAGAGATTTTTAGAGGATCAAAATATAGCGAAGCCGCTGTAGTTCATATCACAATCCCCGAGAACTCTGAGCCGACTATCGAGGGCTTCGGCTTTCCATTCAGCGATCGCGAAAATAAACAGCTGGAAGGCTGGTTAAACGACAACAAGCCGATTGCGACCGGCTTTTCACTGGTGGACATCATCAGACGAAAGAAGATGTCTTTCTTCTTAGATCTTTCCGTCCATGAAGTCAATAAGAAGTATTTCGCGCAGCCGTTACCTGAGCCGTTCAGATTTCCATATCAAACTGTCGGCGCCAAGTTTGAGGACTATCGCGGGCCTGTCAAAATGCACAGAGGCCATCAATTTATGCCAAGATTTGTACTCGACAGCGACGACGACCACAACATCGTCGTAAATCACGCTGTGGTCCAGGATATGCTGTGGATCTACGAAGCTGCCCACGACATTAAAAGAATAAAACGACCTTTGTACTTCGCAGCATTGGACCAGCCATCTTCCAATCTAGATGGAAGAAGGAAGTTCTACGTCATTTTCTCATTGACGGATCACTTCAGGGCAGCTTACGGTGATGCCTGGCGTCGGCTAACAAAATACTTTAGCCCGGTGGAAGTGAGTTTTTATGACTCAGAGACGGGCAGTGATCCTTGCGAAGAATGGGATGGCACAATTATTGAGGATCCAGAAAGCATCCCGCGCTTTGTCGAATGCCATAAACCCGACGCCGAGAAGGAATTAGTCATGCTGATTGAACCTTCGAAGCGGCCGTGTAAAAATTCGGCACTTATTAGACGACGGGTGTTTGAGGACCGCTCAGCGGCAAACCGGGCAAAAATGCGTGATGGCAAAAGCCAGTAGAACTGGGCTACCATCTTCATCAACCCCAAGGTCCATGAGATCCAGCGAAAGATTACGTCAACAGATCTGTTTCTTAGCACATCAAGACCAGCAAATGTTGCCGGATGGAACTTGCCAGTGCCAGTGCCAGGTCAACCACCCACGGCAGTGCAGCTGCAAAACCAGGCGACCGTCATGGATCTGATGCACCTCCACCGCGTCTTTGTCAGAGGTGCCGGTTTTTGGGAGTGGCAGATGAGTGGCGGCGGCAAAGATGTTCCTCGCAGCTTGCCGGTGTTAAACTTGCTGGAATTTGGAAATCGAGCACTGGCCACAGCAATTGTTCAGGAAGCACTTCCAGAGGACCGAGCTCGCTGGGCCAACTATCTTCAACGCCGCCCTCTTGGCTTTGGAATAATATCAGCTGCCCCAGGTACCGGAAAGACGACTATGATGGCTAGTGCAGTGCTTGCTCTGGCTGCACGATTAGGCAAAGTTCTTTGCTCCGCTCCGACTCATGTGGCGATAACCAACTTCGCCGAGCGCATCTACAAAAGAAGCTGCGCAGTTGTCGAACGCTACAAGGCCAATATAGGTAATAAGATACCTCCTTACCGCCGCCTGACTGTCGTCCGTGGCTACAAGCTGGAGTTTGAGCTGGTAGCTACCAAAGCACTGCTCCAAGACCCAAGCTTAGGCGACGCTGCCATGCCGGATCACATGGTCCTTGATAACTTTAACTCTCGATGGAAGTTACACTTGTCACCTACGTACTGGCTGCTCATGGTGCTTGGCTCTTCTGCCGTGAGAAAGCTCGAACATGACGATAGTGCTGGGCTTTGGGCTTTGCACAACCTTCCTTGTGAGGGGGGAACAATGGCGAGACTGCGTGCCCTTGCACAAGGCGAGATGAGTTGGGCGGCGTTCAACGAGGCCGGGGGGCTAGAAAAGGAACAATTCGCCAGATACATCGGGAAGATGCTTGAGTACGTCGACGTTCTGTGCCTTACTCCCGCCGCATCCCACAACGGCCGCGAGTACGCGATGTGGAAGCATTGGCATGCCAAGGCCATTGCCATAGACGAGGCTGGCAACATGACCTGCGCCGACCTTTACGACGTCTGGGGCAACACGATGCAGCCGTGCTTCCTTGGTGGCGATCACAAGCAGCTGCCACCCACTGTCCTGTCGTCGATGGACAAGGATGCCGACGGTAATTACCACAATCGCTTCGCCAAGTATGGGAAAATCTCTGCTCTGCTGAAATTCCAGGTGATGGGTATGCCAGTGTATCGCCTGAACCAACAACTTCGCATGGCCAAGGGAATGTTCGACATTCCTTCCAAAGTCATCTACCCGGACGTCCCGTTTACTTACAGCCCCGGCTGCGACATCTCGCGGCCAGAGTTCAAGATTGGGCGGGATCTTGAGAGCTACCTGCGCAGAGTCTTCCCGGGGCTCGCTGCCCCACCTAGAGACAGGGTTCGACCAGTGTTCTTACACTGCCTAAGATCCGAAACCGTGCAAGATAATATTACCGGTAGCTCCCGAAGGAACTTGGAACAAGTGACGATTGCCCTGAATGCTGTCGCCGGATTCATCAAGGCCACGTGGGTGGACCCTGCGCGCATTAGCATACTCTCCCCCTACGCCGCCAACGTTGCTGAAATCAAACAGCAACTCAAGCAGCCTCAGTATGAGCCGATTCGCAGCATGCCCAGTCCCACCACCGTGGACTCGTTTCAGGGGCAAGAAAATGACATAATTGTCCTTGTCATGGGTACCACGAAAGCTTCGGGTCCTGGCTTCACCGCGGATCCGGCGCGGCTGAATGTTGCGATGACTCGCGCGCGGTCTGGACTCGTCATCGTGGGAGATATCAATGCCGCGGGGGATTTGATGGATAGTGATGGCAGGCTTTCCGGAAAGAACACCGACAAGACCTTCGAATACATTGATTCCGAAGGCAATAGGTGCGCTCGAAAGGCCCCGGCGTTGCGCTCCGTCCTCAAGGAGCTGGTGCGTGACGGACGGGTTGTCACGGTCGTTTGACAGGATTGAGGGCTTGGTGTTGAATGAAGGCGGGTGGTCAGGCAAGCTTGGGCTAAGGCGTTTGATTGGTCAAAAAATTGGTGTGAGTTGCCTGCATGGCACAAGTGTGAATAAAACGCGTCCTGTATTTTGAGGTGAAAATGCGTTGCAGATGTGCTGCAAGTCTTTTGCAGATAGTAGTTAATTTAGTTACGGGTAATACTTTAGTAGCCCATCTCAATCAAGAGCAGTTGATCATCAGCCACCGGTCAGCCAACAGCCAGTCCATCAACAGCAGTAAACCATCAGCCAGTCAATTGACAGCAAGGTAGGCTGTAGCCAGTCAGTCAACGGCCAGTCTCGATTAACAGCCAGTCATGTTGATTGACTTGAAGTATTACCTGTAGCGCATCTGCAAAGGACCTGCAATTGAGCTGCATTTTTCTGCCGCTCTTGGCCTCGCTCGGACTTGGCCTCTGACCCTTCTGGATTTGAGGTTTACTACTGCAACCCCGTGTGGTGGCGGTGGGAGGAACCAGACGTTAAATAGTCCCAGGGGGACAAAACAGATCGCCGAACACGGAGTAGGGCTCATTCTAAATGATGGAGGAAAAGGGAACTATCGAGAGCAAACACTCTTATTAAAGTGTCTGCTGTAGAAAGAATGATATAGAGAATTTTATTATATTTATCTTAGATTTAAAACATTTTATGTGTAGGGAAATACACTGCTGTTGCTGACACGTCTGCTTGAGCACCAGCGATCTGTTTTGTGGTTAGGTACCTCATTGGTCGCCTGTGTCAGGGATAACTGATTCTGTAGGTTGTGTGGGCCAACACCCTACAGCCTGCGCGTCCGCCAGATCCAGCAGCTTCCATCTGCTCAAGGCTGTTGGGGCGCTGTTAGCGCCCGGCGAGTAGCCGATTGTGCCTCTAGATCACTTTTCTAACATAAAAAGAGACAATGCATTTCTATTTGAGTATTGCTATTCGCGCGGAGCGATTCTCTATTTTGGCAAATGCAAATCAACTTTACCCTTCAACATAATCATGGCCTCTCGTGGTAAGAGAATCGCCTAGCGGCGGCCCCAGCTACGGCCGAAGCGGTTGTCAGAGTACAGTTCAAGCGGGTACCAAAAACATGGTAGGAGGCACGGTAACGTGGCCGGAATAGCCTCTATAATCTTATCCTAAACTAAAATAATATTAGACTATGTTGATTGACCCTATTATCCCCCGTACTAATAATCTTTTTTAGGAAAGTAAGTCTGCCGTAGATCTAGATGGCGATGCAATGCAGGTGCGGGGGAATGATCGGCGCCGCGTATGGACTTGCTTTAGCGATGGCGAATCATAACTATATCTTGACACTGAATTTACCGGGAGTAGGTGAAAATCGATCGAGATGGGTACGAATTAAGCTTTAGTTACCACCAAAAGGGTGGCGCAGCCATGTCCGTAACCACGCCACGTAATAACGGCGGTCCTGGTCGGCGCTAATGCAGGCTGCTGACAGGTGCATGAAACGGAGATTAGCCAAGTGGACCATGGGTTCTTTTCGGACATGTCTCGATAAGGGCCGAGTACTCCGTCCAGCAATACCTGTATGTTTTAAATTCCCTGGTCGTTCCTCTGAGCTAGCATGCCACTGTCATCATCGTGCATCTTATTAATGCACACTATTCACATCTTGCATTTACCTCCAGCTGCCGACGTGAAGATTCAGATCACTGCCTCAGCAGCAGTGAGGATGGGCCATCCATCAAACCACGCTTGGCAAAGGGCCATCTCTAGAGATGACTGGATTAAATTAGCGGACGATTGGTCAGGACTATCGGCCCCTGCAGAAAGAAGGAAAATTCAGAATCGCCTGAACCAAAGATTACACAGTTTGTTGCACCATATGGCTTCACTTTTGCTTGGAAACTTGGCTGATTGACCCACTCGGTAGGGTCTAGGCAGCGAAAAAGGACATACCACAAGGCCCCCGAACCGTCCTCCCAAGCAGTGCTGAGCTCTCTGGTCCCGACGATCCCGAGTGACTTCTCGAGCCACCACATACGTGACATTATCGACTCCGTTAGCAAGATCAATATTCTCGACACAACGTTGGAGCATGATCGAGCCGTTGCCCGACGCTTTGAGGAGGTTATTCAGCGACTCCATAGGGCTCACGCACCCCAGCTCACCATCTTACCCAGCTTGGCCCAATACAATTTCATCAGAGCCCTGCAAGAAAATATCAAAGTGTTTGGCCTTTCCACAGATCAGTTAGACGATGATGCACTATCACCCTTTAATGTGGGTGCTGGACTGTTGATGACACATCTTCCACCTGGCCTCCAATCGACCGAGCTCCAGATTACCACGGCTCATCATCCTTGGATAGATTTACTGCCTATTCCCGAAATGAGGGACAATCTCTTTCGAAAAGGTCTTGATTACTTTGACGAAGAGGAGCTCTGCCATGCCCTCCGCGGTCTCATTCCAGGTCAAGACCCCGGCGTGTTGGTCTGGCGTGATCCCTGGGACCCGGACGGGTGGGAGGTGACAGAATCATTCGCAAGGTCATGGGGGTGGGCTATTGCTGGCTGCTGGCGACTTTTTCGTTCGACAAATGAGTGGCGGACAAAGCGGGGTGAGAGGCCTTTATTTCGCCTTCCCTCCTAAAATACCTGAAATGAATCAGAAGCCTTCCTGAATGAAGAGTTTATGGTGTATTGATAATCTGATTCAGTTCCACCTAGCTAACTAAGGCCACTTCTTTATATCTTGTCGACGGAAACGTCTATCGTATTCGAGTTGTTGAAAGAAGGCTGCTCAACCCTAGCTTGACGTGCATTACCTCAGCTTGAAGAAGCCGTTCCATAAGCCCTTTGAAGTGAATATACCAGCAGGATCAATATCCTCCTGGATCTTGAGTAGCTTTTGATTATTCTCCGAGCCATAACTCGCAAAAGGGTCTTGCCCTTGGTTGGCGTAGTTGAGGTAGATGAATGGGTGGAGCACCTCGGCATGCTCTGCAGCTTTGCGAAACTCCGCGATAAAGTCGTCAGCGTAGTCATACGCAGCTTGATCAAGGGCACGATCAGTCCAGCTCAGCGAAAATAAATTGACTTGATTCATTGTTAGTCTGTGCCCCAACAGTAACAACAGTTGTGCGTTGAGAGATGGAACAATGACTTACTAACCAAGTGTCCCTGGACGTCGCCAAAGCCCAAGGCATTGCCTCCTCTGGCCTTGGAATTCGTAATGGCTGCAGCGGGAATTGAATACGTAATCAGCTCAGGATTAAGACTGGTCAGATTTCTTTGCTCTGCGAGATCCTTCAGAATGCGAAAACCTGCTTCCCCAACAGGAAGGGAGGGATAATGGGTCAGTGTCGCGAACAAATTTCTGCGATACATGTTAGCGTGAAGCATGAAAAAAGCGGGAGGACGCAGCCGTACCTGGTTGTTCCGAGCGAATCCGAAAGTCTGGTGTTGTTGGCAAGGCTAGAGATGCCACCAACCAGGTCTCCCTGAGCTGGTATGCTGTTTAGAGCATCGTACACTGGCGGTCTGGACAAAGCCTGTCCATACCGCTGTGTTGTCTCGACTCCCCATCCAAGTTCGCTGCTATAGGCGTATCGGTAATCTAGCACAACATTCGGATCTTCGGTGTCTTGGACCTGGTATATCTTTTCGGCTGCAGCCAGTACACGGCTATTCTGGCTTTCGCCAAACCGGCGCGCGGCGGTATACACAGAGCCCTGAGGGAACACACTGACGTTGAACGAGGTTACAATACCGAAATTGTTTCCCCCACCCCGGAGGGCGTAGTACAAGTCTGGGTTTGACTCGTAGGAAACCTGAACTATCGTAGCATTGGATAAAACAACCTAGATTATGTAGTTGGCATAAGATGACTCGAAGCGGCTCCAAAAAGCAGTGAGCTTAGTCTCTTACCTCGTATTCCAATACATTGTCTAGGGCCCAGCCATACTTTGACGCGGATACAGACGAGCCACCGCCGAGGGTGAAGCCCCCAACGCCAACTTGTCCAACTCTTCCGCCAACGTAGGCCAGACCATGAGGCTCTAGGGCAGCGTACACCTCATGTGAGAGAGACCCTCCGCCAACGCGGGCTGTTGCAAGGTCTGGCGCAAGTTCTGTGCTGTTGAGCAGACCAAGGTCGATAGTGACGCCACCAACCGACACGGAGTCATTTGGAAATCGGGAATGGCCACCGCCCTTGACCGCAAACTTGCACCACGTGTGCACTAGGACCTGTAGAATTCTCGAGACTTCTTTGGCATCTCTGGGCTGGACGCGGCATTCGTAGGTGACTTCAGCCTGTTTTTGATCCCAGACGGTAAAACTCGCATCGTTGCCTTTGTAATGGACTCGACCTGGAAAGTCGGAAGCCAACGTCGCACACTAGGACAAATCGAAGATCAGTTTCTTGTACGTCTTGTAAAGAATTTGGGTAAAACTCTCAAGAATTTGCACATACCGCTTGCTGGCATTTGCCTACCGTGTCTGACGAAGCCAGCTTGTCCAAGCCTGGGTGCTGGCCGCTTGCGCTGGTCAAGGCCAGACATTGGCCGATGAGATGGAACAATAGGAGCTTCATTCTTATTTTGGTGAATCTTTCAAGTTTCTGATGGGTTTGAAATTCCGCCTTCTTGCGGCGACATTGGCTCTTTTTAAGTCCCAGTCGGCACATTGCGAAGCTCTCCGAGGTGGATCACCGAACGCTAATGCAGCCTGATGACAGTTGCATTGGCGTCCATTTATTAGCTTCATGCCCATCTTCAAGGACATCTATTATTAGTCCGGCATCAGCAGCGCACACCTGAGCCAAGAAAACACACAAAAAAAAAAACAGTCAACCCGCGCTCGGAATATAGGTCCATTTACCGCGTGGACATAGCAAGTCTAACTCCAGGCATAAATTTTGTCATTAATTCTTGAGTCATTTTGCGTCTTATCTGACTATTGATGGACCCTAGCCAGCATAGCCGGGATCACGATATTCAGCAATGAAAAGACGGCATTATTCAGATTCAAGTTTTCGGGTGGCTTTCCGTATCGGAATCGGAGCTAGCAATGAGTAGTATCTTCTTGACTCAAGTCCGTTAACAATAGAACCACGGTGGAGATCAACGTAATTCAACCTTGGCCATCGACTAAGTGAAACAATAGAACCGTGGTGGCGGTCAACGTAATGTTCAACCTTGGCCATCAACTAAGTGAGTTGGTTGCTAAATAAGCATTCCGTCCATTGAGTGATCAATGTCTCTACAGCGGTTACCGAGCCGGCCGCCTGGATATATTGGTAAACAAAGTCAGGATACTAGGGTTGTCCCTGTTATACAGGTCCCGGCAATGAAAAAACGACGTAAAACTTCTTTTTGTTATCTAGATTAGCAGATGGCTCGTGTAAGTCATGGTAATTTGACCAAGATAGCCTCAATCACAAGCAATAGTATTACCAAACTCAACATCAATTGGCACACCGTCACCCCCTGTACCGACAGTTTTGGCCCTAAAGCAACTACTTTTGTGTCATGCGGGCAACTCCTATGATATGTAATGCTTTTTGGCAAAAAGAAATCCCTCTGTCTTGGGCCGCGATACCAAAGGAATGCAGAGATATCCCGCTGTTGTATTACTCGGAAAAGGACAGAAATCAACGCATCTTTGAGCAGTCTGTAATTCGTATAACGTTATCTATTTATTGTTTTGCCGTATTTAGGATGTGCGTACTAATTTAGATGATACACTGAAGTTGATTTAGTATCAATGTGGACGGACGGCGCTCATTCGGCTGGGACTGGCGGCCGATACCGCGGCATGCACCCCGCAATTCTCACGCCTCACCTCACGCTGTGGCTCCTAATTCATCGCTTTCGTACGCATTATATCGTACGCAAAAAACGCCATTGAAGATGCCGCTCTCTGATTTACCACCACGTCCAATTCGAAATCTCACCGGAAAAGTCGCAATTGTGACTGGGGCCGGAGCAGCGGGCGATGATCTAGGTAATGGCAGAGCCATTGCCTTGCTCCTAGCCGAGGATGGAGCTTCTGTCATATGTGTCGACCGCGACGAGGCTTCAGCCCAGCGAACCGTGGAAATGATACAGGAACAAGGCACCGGCTCTGCGGTCGCTATTCGGGCTGACGTCACCTCCGACGGCGACTGCTCTCGGTGTGTCTCTAAAGCGGTTGCCGAGTACGGCCGTCTGGACATTTTGGTAAACAACGTCGGGATACTGGGTCCGTCCGGAACAGCAGAGAACGTTGATATAGCAGCATGGTCTAAAGCTCTGGAAATAAACGTTACCAGTATGATGATTATGGCCAAACATGCTATTCCTGCGATGCTCAAGAATGCGCCTGGCGATGGCAGCATCAGAGGTAGTATCGTCAACATGGGGTCAGTAGCTGGTCTTCAGGGAGGGACACCAAGTTTGCTGTATCCCACCAGCAAAGGCGCCGTCGTTAATATGACGCGGGCAATGGCGGCCAACCATGGCCAGGATGGCATCAGAGTCAACTGTGTATGCCCAGGTAAGCCGACCGTCACCCATGCCGTTGCCCCTGCTGACATGGCCAATGGCCATACAGGAATGGTTTATACGCCCATGGTATACAACGTAGGTAGTGGAATGTCGCAAGAAATGCGAGAAGCTCGGCGCAATCGCAGTCTACTGAGGACTGAGGGGAATGCTTGGGATGTTGCCAACGCCGTTCGATTCCTTGCCGGCAACGAAGCGCGATGGATTACGGGCACAATGCTAACAGTTGACGCTGGGGCAACATGTGCAAGCTTTGTTCCGTTGAATAATTAATCCCTGGGTTTCGTGTGCACGTCCCTGTACTGGCTGACACGGCAGCTGTAGCCTGGTTTACTGCAAGGAACTGTTAGTTAGTAGTGCAATATTCATTCAGCTTCCAGAGAGAAACCACGACTGTAAGAAGCAACTGCGGTCCCGCGTATCTAATAGTCTCACCAGACTTTTGAGGAGTGAACTACTCAGGAAGCCTTCTTCGGGCTGGACGATCTTGCTCTTGTATCGCCTGGCTATGCGCTCGCCTTAGTGAATCAGTAGCATCTCCGGAAGCGGGGAATGACTCGAATATAAATGGAGTCTCTCACCACATCCATGAAGAGCAGGCAACAGATTTCGAAACCACCTACTAAGATTTTCGGACGCTGACCGACAAAGGCAAGCCTCGTAGTGGCTTTGGAAGACGCCTAAGCTCGCGCTGCAGCCCCCAAGTCACGGCGACGACGAAGTGCCAAGACACAACTTGCGCCCAAGCCTGCCAGCCAGCATCTGGAGGCGGTTGCCCACGGGTAGCTGAGACTTTGCGTTGGGAGCTAAGTAGGAGGAGGGCAGTGCCATGCGTTGTGCAGTACGTCAATAAAATGGCATGAATCAAACTACACTAGCAGAGCAGAAGCAATGGAATAAAAAACTATGGTGGGCGGTACACACAAGGTTGGAAGGAATGGTCAAGGGGAGGGCGCACACCCAGTGTAATAAGTTATTAGCGCTGGCTATATTAAATAAACGCCAGAAGGTCACTGCCACCACTGCTTCTTTATGCTGTCGTCACCCTTGCAATTTACATGCTGATGCTCAAACGAGAGAATTAAATCAAGCCGAAATCACTGAGATCATACATCCCGCCGAGCCTTCCGATAGTGACACACTTGCAAATATATTCTAGATTCGCTCTCTGCTACGGAATGAGCATAGCGAAAGGACACTATTCTGGTCTAAAAAGGATTCCCAGTTTATGTCACCACTCAGACAAGACGCCACTTGACATTCATGCAGTCAGTGATGAGGCTCCAGTCAAAGTTGGGCTTATTGCCTTCTTCAAAGGCGCACTGCGCAACCTGTGTGCGGCACTTAGCCGTGGTCAGGCCAAACTCGTCATCCGAGTTAGAGCAGAGCTTGTTTTCCCTCTCTCGAGCGGTAGTGGGCTCGGCCGGCGCATCAGCCTGAAGAATACTAAGAGGGAACTTGCCGTCGAAGCCGACCGGGCCGCCATTCTTCTCCATAAACTCAATGGCATACCCCTCAAGCGTTTTCTCGTTGTACTTGGCCAGGTTGGCCTCATCGCCTGCCAGCTGAGGCTGTCCAGGGCTCGCGGACAGTCCGTCGTATTTCTTGGCGTTGTAGTCCGGGTTGGCCGTGAAGTTGAGGGCGGGCATCGGGCCCTGGGGCTCGTACATGTCCACTAGGCTCTGGACATCCCCCTTGTCCATGCCGGCAGCAATCAGGCCCTTGTAGGTCACCTCGGCCCAGCCCTCTATCTGGTCGTAGCGGACGCCGCCGAGGGCCGAGAACTCTTCCTCCCTCTTAAAGCGGATCTCGAAGCCCGACTCGTTCAGGTCAATCATGTTGGGCGTCGGGTGGATCTTGTAGACCCAGCCACCTTCCAGGCTCTGCAGGGCAAAGGTCGCGCCCATGAGGACGTTCCTCGTCGTCGAGGTGTACATGGTGCGCTTATCGCCGATGTGGTGGCTCTGGAGGCCAAAGGTCGTGTTGGAGACGGGCTCGCTCTCGTCGCGTGCGCGAGGGATAAAGCCGCCGCGCTCCTTGACAGAGTCGGGGGAGCTTCCGCTGCCTCGGTAGACGACGGTTGGAAGCGGCTCCGCGCGTGCGTGTAGGTCGCCTGTCAAGTTAGCATGGCGGCGCTCCGGTGTCGCCGAGCGCAGTGGCTAGGTCTCACCCGATGCAATAGGCACGGCAGCACCTTGCACTGAGACGGCGAATGCGAGAGCCGCAGTGGCCCAATTCATTGGGTTCATCATCTTGAATGCCTTGGAAAGAATGAAAAAAGTTGGCTTTGGTAGTATGAGAGCTGCTCTAAAGGGCTGATAGTTGATGGGATGATAACTTGTCTTTGAGCTACGGACCGAAAGCACTCTTATAGTCCATGATTTCGAGTTTAATCATACGAGCGGAAATGCTCGCGCCATTTCCGACTGCAGTTGCTTAGATAGAGTAACGTTAACTAGTTGCCAATGTCTGAATGAGTAGTGTACTGGAGTCAGGCTTGCAATGAAACGTTGGTGGAGCTACTGTATGCTCAAAGCCGCGCGGCAGTATTAGATCAGATAAATGATTTTGCTTCTTTATTAATGAGAGTGCCGACCGTCCGTAGAGGTGTATAGCGCATAAAGCATTCTAAAGGTTAATTCTATCTGTTAAGTTAGACACCACCTAGCTGCCTTTCATCCAGGGCACAAATTCTCTACGCGCATAACCCTGTTCTATATCATCAGTTAATATTCTAATACTGAGCTAATGACTCGATTCTACTCACTCAGCAAGTTTACATCACTTATGAGAAATCAACCCTTTCATTTCCGTATCCCTTTGACAGTTCGGGAGGAGGTTTCATGTCACTTACAGGGCTTTTGACCCAGAATTGCCAGCTACTTGGTCCCAGTACAGGACGGTGCGGCCGTGGCTAAGCACCTGTGGCGTAAAGGATACTAGGACAAGACGTGTAATTTCCGCAAAGCAAGACGGCTCACAAGGTTTCCTCCGAGTGCTGAATTGCAGTGGTTCTCGTGACCTCGAACCTCCTCCCGACCCTCCTCACCAGCTACTCATTAGGCCCCTAGTAAACCGCACAATCATGCTATTTGTCCATTAAGCTAAATGAAACAGCTTTGACGATGGAAGCCTCTATCGTCATCGGCGAAGCATTCTTACATCTAGCTGCGAGCTTGCTCCTACCAACGAGCCTCTGTTTGAGACAGCGTCGATGACCAAGAGAATCGCTACGCTGCAAACACCTCACTACTACTATATCCAGTCAAGTAGCGAACCGCTTATACGGAATGTTCGTAGATACAGCTTGCACTTGCGCGCCGTCAGGGCTGCGCCAGTGGCACGCCAGGCGTAACACTTCCAATACATGATTACTTACGACCCACTGTACAAAGGAACAGGAAACGAGCATGATCGGCAGGCCCAAAAATATGCCGACGGATTAAAGACGGATTAAAGACGGATTATTTATTGACTGACTCGAAAACAGGGCCCCAGTCAGAGCTTAGCTAGTGAGAAGGATGGGGCAAGGAGCATATGCGACATAGTTCGCAGGAATGAATAGTTATAATGCTAATATATCAGTCGAGGTTAGTACTAACCATCAATAACGGCTAGAACCCGCGTGGCCAACGCGGGGAAAAATATGTTTCATATCTTCGACTGAGGACTAACTACTCGATAAGCCTTATCGCAGGTGTATGTAGCCCACGGTACCTGCGCTACAGTACTTCCACCAACTAGGTACCGAGCTGATTTGCCTACCGAAGCCAAGTACCTGTTTTTTTAGGCTACTTGATTAGACCACATCCCTGCCAGGACTGTCAAAGGGATAAATAGTTACTATTTCCACTTTAGCGAGGCTGTGTACGAATATGATACTACGGCTCCGTAGTTGGCTGCTAACTTGTTGTAGCTAGTTAGTAGGTACCAGTGAGTCGTGCTGGCCCTAATTATAAGGGACCCATCCAGTCTTGTCTCGCCGACCTTGGCACTGTTTGCCAAGTTTCATAACCTACCGTACTCGAACCAAGCCTCTTTCTCCGTTGCGTATGAAGCATGGACAAGAAAGACGCTTCGCCGTCGGCTAAGGGTACGATGCCCTCATCTCCCGCTCTCCGTACGGCCCCGCTAATGGTTTGTTCCAGGTTGCAGCACTTGCACCAAGCGGCGCATCAGGTGCGATGGCAGCCGCCCAATCTGCGTAAAGTGCGAGAAGAAGGGCCTCGTTTGTCCAGGCTATGGTCCTCGACTGCGATGGGCAGACGGTGTGGCAATTCGAGGAAAGCTCAAGGGCCGCAGGGTACCACTGGCTGAGCAAACGGCGAAACAGGCTCGAGCCAGCCCGACGGCGATGGCGCCGCAGCGAATGCAATTGCTACAGCTTCCGGCACCTGATATGTTTCAGACGACTCTCAGCAATTCGATGCCCGAGCTGATTGAATACTATGATAAAAACTTGGCCGGCCTGATGGTTTGGGTCGACTCTGCAGAAAACGACTACAGGCGAACTGTGCTGCCGAGGGCGAAAAACACCCCTGGCCTCAGGTTTGCCGTGGCAGCGTTCGCCTCACACCACGGATCTTCTCACTTCCAACATGCCATGGAGTTGTTTCCCGAGGCGGCTCGCGATGCCTGCCTGGGGATGATCCATACTCGCGTGCAGGACATGACGAGCAGGCTGACCAAAGGAGCCGAGCTTGACAACCAAAGAGACATTGCAGACGCTGAATGGATCCTGGCATGTATTTTGATGATAGCCTGCTATGAAATGTCCAACTCTCAATCGTCGGCAGCCGAAGGACACAGACTAGCTGCTAGAACCCTAGTCAACGTGTTTGCCGGCAAAAAGGGCTACAATGACGGGCTCTTTGCCTTCCTCCGAAATCAACTGGCCATTTACGATGTTCTGGTATCGACAACCTCTTTTGATCTCGAGGACATACGAAACACTATCATGCCAACGCCGGGCTCCGACAACGTTTTATTCGCCGACTATCTCACGAATCTACACCAAGTAACTCTTGCCTCGAGGTATCCGTCGCCAATACCAGAAGAGATAGATGCACTGCTCACCGGTGTCAGCCTCTCACCTGATTTGATTCGGTTCAAATTCGCGCAGGCCAGAGGCGCCACTCTGATTGCAGCCGGACGAATAGGAATCGAGCAATTAGCAGCGCGTCAAGATTTTATTCGCTTGGTGGATGTTTACCATTATACTGCTGTCTTGTATTCCTACCGCTGCATGGGCTATGCTACAACCGATAACGCTGATTGGCAACCCACAGTGACAAAGCTATTCGAACAACTTCTTTGCTTTCGGTATCCTGGCATTTGCGTACAAAATCTGCCCTGGCCCGTTTTCATTGCGGGAACAGAGTGTTGGGCTGATACACAGCGGCAACAAATCGTTCGAGACCTTGTTGGGAAAATTCTTTCAGCCACCAGCTTCCGCCATTATGAGGGAGTCCTGAGCTTTTTGAACGCGTTTTGGTCAGGCGACCAGCCAGACTGGCGACCACTAGCCCAGGAACTGCAACTGAAAGGATTTCGAATCTTGGTAGTTTGATGAACAATCATTCAAAAGCTAGCTGCCTACCGATCCATTGAAAAGTGCTCTATTTATTCACTGTCTCAGCGTCATTGACACCGAAAATTAGTTTCATCGGGTCCTGATACTTGTACAGGCCCAATGCTGGTGGAAGGATTCCATATCCAAGAAGTCTCAGCAACTGCGGCGAAAAGTTACGCTCCTTTGCCACCTCGGGAGGTAGCTCCAAGTACTGGTTCTCCTCCTGGCGAAGTGTACCCTTGCACATAAACAGACCGATTGTCTCGCGGGCATCGTCAGTGGTGACGTTTGCGCCGCCCGCGTGGTAGACATTGCCTAGGAAGATGGCGGCATCGCCAATCTCCAACTCAGCTGGAATGGCCTCTTCGTCCAGAGGGCAGCGGTCCGGGCCCCAGAGGTGACTCTTCGGGATGATGATTGTGGCGCCATTTTCTCTTGTCGTCTTTGTCAATGCCTAACGCCACTTGTCAGAAAAATTCATTGTGGCTTGGAACTGCGGTATTCACCGTGACACAGCCCATCATGACTGGCATGTCGCAGTTGCGGGTATGATAGTCGGCGTCATCCCTATGCATCGATTGCTGCGAGCCACCAGGCTCGACGCGGAACCCGACCATGGTGGTAATTTGCGGCTTGCCGCTCACGTGGAGCTGCTTTTGGCCCTCCCAGTACGTGTAGTGGCTCGTGAGCATCTGGTTTGCCACACCGAGAAAGACGGGATTGACAGCAAGCTCAGCGCAAGCGTCAGATTTGGCCAAGATGCTATATGCGCGCTTCGTTGTCGTGGGAAAGAAGCCAGATGGGTCCACGCGATCAGTGTCAAAAGACGACTTGAGGTCTTTGCGGATCTGCTGGCACAACTCCTTGGACACAAGGTTCTTTACAATGACGGCTCCATCTCTCTCCAGAATGGCTTTTAAAGATTCTGGGGTGGTGGTAGGATCGCTTGCGTAGACTGTGGTAAGCTCCTTGCCAGCCTCTGTGGGGAAGGGCTTGCCAGCTTGATGGTCCGCGCAGCATGAGACTTTGGGCATGATGAAGATATGGAATATGATTGATGGCTGAGCTGCTGGAATGATCAGAACAGCGTCGTCTTTATATAATACCGGTCTTGCGCATTCTCCTCTATTACAGCTTCTACATCTGCCCCTTCTTAAGCCAGAAATAGGCATAAGGGCGAGAAGGAATCACGAGTCACCCAAAAAACGCTTGTCCATTGTCAACCAGCGATCGTTCTCCATAGATGTGTGGAGATAAAGTTGTTGGTGTTGTGGAAGCTGAGGCTTGGCAACTAACTATTTTCTCAGTCTAACTGCCGAAAGGGGCATGGTGTATACGCCGTCTCTTCGTTACTCCTGCTTCAGGGAAGAGCATGCTCTAGAACATGGCAAGCTCGGTGGGCCATTTCAGGAAAGCCTTTTCTTGCTATTTCCAAGCATATCAAACCGCGAAGAGAACAGAGGCGATCAGTGCGGTGAGTCAAACCGAACCTGCGGCTTTTCATTTTCCCTCCAAATGCCAAAAAACTTGCGAGGAAACTGGCTCTTCGCGGCCTGTCTCGTGAACAGCATGTCAAGCTTGTGCAGTGGTGGGTGACCCAGTGATATCCTCAGCGAGAGTGTATTAGTAGATATATGTACTTGTCTGTCTCTTCCCGTCGCCCCAGGCAAGCCCCGCGAGGTCGATGCTCATCTTCAGAATACTACGTGTTGCGACTTGTACACCCTGCGCGGGGTCATTTGGAACAAAGTTCTTCTAAGGCTGCGTGGACGCCGCGGCATTCTGATTGTTGGAGACAGAAGCGCCACAGGCCCGCACGCGACTCTAGCTGTGCCGCTAGTAGAGAGAGCAGCAACCGACTATAGCTACTATTATCATGGTCAGAGGAAGCATTCATTACCAGGAGGGCGCACTGGTGTCGTCTGAACTGGAACAATCCTCTGAAACGAGGTATTTTCCATTGACGGGCCGTTGAAAACGCACTGAGCCCACGTAGGCACTACCTAGAACTCTGCCGTCAGTCATCATCAGTACTAGGGTCAAATTCAACTCCCAAACACTCAATTTTTTTCCCTCCTGGTCTTCTGTCTATTCTTTTGCCAATGTTGACAGCTCTAAGGAGAAGAAGAAAGTGCGCCAAAGGAGGTAATGGGGGTTTGTTACAGAATCCCGAGCAAACCAACAAACTAACAACCCGACCCCGTCATTCCGTAACGTGTTGAAACAGCAAGAGCTCTTTTGACCTACAAGCCGCAAGTTTACTTTGGAACGTCTCGAATACATGAACCTTTTCTGCTAGAGCGCCATCTAGCTTGGCTTGACGAAAACTTTAGCGACAGCTATCAAAAGCTCTTGAAAAGGCGCGCCAAGACACAAGACGCGGTGTCTGCAGTCATCCCCAGTCCTGTTTCTTCACTTCCTGCAATCAAGGTCGGAGGTGGTGGAGGCACTACTCAACGGTATTGACTAGTGTAAATGAATACTATATAAACAGGTAGCGTTCATCCAATTATCCTATATGTACCCTGGCCTTCCAGTAAGAACCCAATCAATTATTGCTCCTTGAGCCAAGCCCCTGCCCATCATACTGAACACTACCTCGACGCAAGATGGACATTGGGCTGCCAACAGTCCCGCGAATGCTAGCCGGCAGACCACCGCCCGCACCCCCATTGCCATCCCCGCCGTGCAAGAGCTCCTGATGCGCAGCCAGTACGCCCGGCGGCAAGCCCAGCGAAGGAATGCTCGACTCGGGCACTTGATCCAGCGTCGGCGCTGACAGCACCGTGGACGCCGTCATGGGCGTCCCGGGGACGCGCTCGCCTCGCTCCAGAATATCGCGGTAAAACGACTCGAGCGCCTCCGGGTCCTTGCAGAACGCCTCGAGCATGTCCTTGATGGCCTCGGGCTCCATGAGCTGCTGCAGAGGATGGAGGTAGCGGTGGTAGTGGTGAAGCGGCCGCTGAGGCTGACTACTGCTGTCGCGGTGCGCATGGGCCGGCCTCGGCTGCGACGGGCCCGGGGATTGACCGTCACTAGGCCCCATGGCCGGGGATAGCTGGCCAAACGTGGGACGCGCAATTGGCGACGAGACGGGCGTCGGGTCAGCCACTGCCATGGCCATTGACGACGCGAAGCCACCCAGCGACAAGAGACGTGCGCTCCTTTCTGCGGTTGGCAAGGGGGCGACTTCTACATTGGACTGCACCCGCAGCTCCTTTTCTCTGGCCAAGGATACTCGTTTGCTGTAGAGTCTGTTGGCAAGCACCAGGAATTGGCCCTCGTCTGTGATTTGAGCGAGCAACAAGCCGGTCCGATGAATGTACTGCGTGTACTTAAAGTCCGGCTTGCCCCACGAGTAGCGAATGTCGACGTTGCTTGGAAAGCTCGACGCCGCCTCCATGTCCAGAACAAAGTCAAAGTGCTTGAGGATCGCAGTCTGGTAAAAGTGTCTACTATGCACCCTTACCGGACCGAGCGAGTTCGGGTCGAGGTACGTCTCTGGCATCTGTTGTGGCGGTGGGACGACGAGCTTGATTTCGTGTGGTTTGCGAAAGGGATTAGCTTCCGTAATGCGACACGCTTCCTTGATGGGCAGTTCCACAAGACGCAGGCCGTACTGGCTCGCCTCCCGCTCCCATCCCTCTACACAGTCCGAGACGAGTTTTGCCGTCGTATTCATCCAGTCGATGCGAATATGGAAGCAATTGTCGGGATTGTGCAAGCGATCGTAGTGCAGATCAATGCGTTCGGGCCGATATGATCTTTTCCGATGATCCACGTCGTACTTTAAAACCTTACTGAGCTGTATAACCGGTAGGTTGGAGTTTGGGGCTTTGTTGGCGCCAGGAAAATGGATGCCGCTTGGAGAAGGTGCTCCGAGGGAGGGCTCCTCGGTGGTGGCAACAGAACGAGGAGCAGAAGGCCGCGACGAGTCACGGCTGTTATCAGCTGGTGATGATAGAGCATCTTTCTTCCTACTACCGAACCAGCCTGGTTGAGACTTGGCAAACTCTGGAACAATCTGGTAGTAATAGTTTCCATCACGGAATTGGTGTCTCTTTTCGACGTGCATAAAGAGGCCGCGAGGCTTTTCGTTCTTTGCATCACCGCCCTTTTCAGCGTCTTCGTCCTTGCTCTGCTCCTTCTCCTTCTCCTTTGAAGTTGTAACCATGAGCGCGTTGCCCAGGTCTTCCGCCTCTTCGCGGTTCTCAAGATCCTCGAAATTCTTCAAGAGCCACGTTGTCATATCTGACCCAATGAACGAATTGTAATGTGTTCGGAGATGCCAGCGCCTGTTCCGTAGAGGAACACCGCCGTTTTCAATTGGCTGCTGCAGAGCCTCGGCCAAAGCTGTCAGGTTCAAATTTGCTCGTCTAAACAAATCTTTTCGAACAATCAGATTTCCCTTGCTCGAAGAGTATTCGGCGTTCTCAAGTGTTGGAAGGTTGCCAAGCTCCACTGCAACGACTAGTGAAGGATCGTCGGTTTTATAAATAATATTCAAGGGGCTGCGGTCCAGAATACGGCTTCGAGCCGGGCCCTGAAATCTTCGTTCTGATGCCGAGACGTACCGATGCTTCTTCCACAGCTGAGCTAGTCTCTGAATGCCCTCGATACGGACCTCCTCGGGGTTGTCTTCAAGATGATTCTTCGTTGAAGCGGAATATCTCATGCCCAGAGGGATGAGCACGTATCTTGTTCGCCAGAACCGCAAGCTTTCCATAAGTTCTTCGTGGTGGCCTGCCAAGTATGAATCAATCGTGTTCCAGTTTCTCTCCGGTTTGGGATTGAGAATCTCAATGGATCTCGTCTCGTATGTGGAATCCAGTATTGTTTGAACGGCAGGCTTGTACAGTGTAGAGAACTCAGCAGCTGTCTGCGCTGGCTTCCTTAAAAAGATGTTGACTTCAATCTCGCTGCTGTTGACACAAGAAAGCTGGTGAATGGTGTTTCCCACTGACATGAAGACGCTGTTTCCATCGTCAAAGGTTTGATCTCGTGAAAATATGTCCGCGATTTTGATAATCTTCTGCCCAAAGGCTTTGGCAACGGCCGAGCCTACGACAACCTGAAAGCCTTGTGAGAAGCGGAGGCTGATCAGTTCCTTCATAAAGTCTTTGCGCGACATGGGCTCGTTGTCGTCGTCGGTGTTTTGATCCACAATATATGGATGACGCTGGTACTCAGCATCGAATTGAGCCTTTGTAGGAAAGTATTCCGTTGTCAAAGGGACGGAGGCAGGGCAGCAAAGAGTCTTCCACTTTTGTGTTCTCATTTCGGAGGGCTTCGGGAACACGTGTTGCCAGCGGCTATACAGAATTGCATCGTCGATGCGATATTTCTCTGGGTTGGAGGGGTTAAGCAAGGTAAGCCACGGGGTGATCGCCGCTGTTGGCGATAGTGTGACTGGAAGTTCGGGTTGCAGCTGCAGCCCTGGAGCGACGCCAGCCCTCAGCTTGCTGTTGTACATCTTTTGCACATCTTCGGAGCGGATAAAATTTGAATGGCGTAGCTCTGAATCCCCCCGCAATCTATCGCGTGACTTGGAAGGTGTCAAGGTGGGCGCTGGTGGCTTCAAAGTGCTATTGGCCGGACCATCTTTAGTATGCCCTTCTTTATGCACAATCGGAATGCTTGGAGTTGGTAATGGCGTTTCCGGCGTTAGCTCGTTCAGATCCGACTTGATTAACTTGACTCTCTTGGCTGTGAGTGTTGACGACTGGCTTCGTATGCTGCCCGGTGTTGATGGTCTCATGTCAGAAAGTGGTCGAGAATTAGAAGAATGCCGTATATCAGAAGAGAAAGCGGGAGATGCATTGACAGTCTCGACTTTGAGTTCCGCTATAGCTGCTTTCGGGGCAGCAATGCCAAAGCCACGCTGCCCTAGGCTAATATGGCGCATCAGTTTAGGCTGTCTAGCCGTGAAGGATGATGTCGAGGATGCCTTGCTGAGGCTCTTCTTGGGAGGCTCAGAAGACTTTTGAACGGCTGTTGGTGATGGACGCTCTGGCTCAGCCATAGAAAACTTGCGGGCGGTCTGGTGCGGCGGTGGATGAAGCGTTGTTCGATCCGGAACAGAAGTCCCAAGCAAAGCGGTGTCATCAGCCTGATATTTCCGTGACACCTCATCTGTATCATTGACTGGCTTGTGATGGTGTGGGCGGCGTTTAGGTGTCGAGAGCTTGGCTCGAGAGTCATCAAATGCCTGCAGCTTCTTCCAGAGCGTTAAATCTCCAGTACGCGCTATTTTTTCAGGCACAAACTTTTGAAAGCCATATACACTGTCTCCGAGGGCTTCCTGGGCCTTGCGGCAAGGCACGTACAGGCTTTCTGACGCAAAATCTTGTTGCTTCTTCGATGACATTGATGCTTTTGTGGGAAAGTTCGGATCAGAGTTCAAGGCTGCCGTCTCGATCTCGTTGGTATCTAGCGCGCTTCTCATCTGGAGTCCATACATTCGGCATCGCATTTCAAAATCGTCGTCATTCATACTTTTGGCGGTTGAAACAGAAAGGGCAATGCCCTCGTATGCCAACGACTCGTCGCGGCCCGTCCAGAACGAAACATGCAGCCACTGAGGCAGAGCGCAACTCCACTCTTCAGAGTTCCGTGTTGATGCAAGTGACTCAACGTGTTTCATCATGTTCTGCGATATCTTACTGGGAGAGAACGATTCGGATTGAGACTGGTAACTGCCAATAATGGGGGTTGGATGGCTCCCAGTACTGTTGTGGCTATGGAATGACCTGGAAAGAGTGTTTCGATGTTTCGTGCTCTCATCCGAGAAATGAGGATTCCGGTATTTAAACAGGGGGACGGAGTGAAGAGGCATCCCCGGTAAGCAGATCAGATCGATGCCTATACCATTGCCCACGAGTGCCTCTGTTGTGCGTCGCAAAGTTTCGTAGTCGACTTCAAAGATGCCTGGGCCTGGCGTGATGACAGCGATCGAGATGCCGGTTCTATTGAGATCTCGATCAATGTAATCATGGGCATACTGGGATGACGCAAGGTGGATAGCTTCCAAAACATTGCCATGAATGGCTAGAGAGGGATCAGCTTTGATGCGAGTCAAAGCTGCCAGTGCTTCTACATCCTCTGCGTCGCTGGACTTGGTTTCCCCAGAGAGCGGCACGCTCTGGTGGTGAAGGCTTATGTCTCGGCGAAAGAAGTTGAACTCTCTCTTGAGCTGATATAGAATCTTGGTCCATTCGCCGCTAGACATGTCGCTAACAACCACGCGGTAAAAGTCTTTGTATGGTCGCTTGTTGCCGAAAGGCTGCACTCCAGTGAAGTATTCGTCTAGAAGACTCTCGCTGGCCAGATCAGATGCAAGGCCAGTGTCGTATTCCACGCGCGCAAACAATACAATGCTAACGAGGTGCTTCACCTTTAGCAGAGCCCAGCGCTTGAATAAAGCAGGCAGAAAGCCGTTGACGACGCGGTTGAACATGATCTCTCCAGACGTCTCGGTATCAAAGTCCCACATCTCCCTTGCCATTTGAACAAACAAGACATATCTGGCGGATTCGCTTCGGAATATGGGTCGAGTATCGCGAACAAAGAGGCCAGAATGCACGCTTTCGCCTTCAACAAACACAGCAGTAATTTGGGCTTTGATGGTACCCATGAACAAGACCGATTGCCCTTTGTAGACTGTGCGCTCTGTGAGTTCATCTACGGCCAAGCGCCACATGTCTGCTCGTGATAGGTATTCGTCTTTGAAGCAGAGCTCGACATGCGACGCTTCCATGGCGCGATGGTGCTCGTCAACAGGAGTGAGAAGGACTTGACTGCCTCGTTTCATGCCGAAAGCATCTGAGATATGACGAACGATGCAGACCTCTGCATCTTGGTTACGCGCTTTCATCTCTCTGGGCATATCCTTGACGACGAAGATGTAGCGATGACCAAGCGCGGCCCGGTCCTTGGCCAGCGCCGCAGCCGCCTTGGCTGCCTCATTACCGTCATGATTTTGCCTAGTCAAGCTACCGTGGCCGCCAGAAGCTTTTGCGGATTCGGATTTGATGGCGGAGATGGCCATCAGCATCCCCGGCCGCACCTCCGGTCGCACCGCATCGAGATTGAGGAGCACCTCATCGCGCATATATCCTTCCGCGACCACCACTGTGCAAATGCGCTCGACTCGGCGCGGTCTGTCCTCTCGCATTGTGGATCGCGTTGATGTGCTAGTGATGGAGCTCGGCGATGCGGTGGATTTACGATCAATACCACTCCCAGGCGTTATAGGTTCGCGCAGATGAGACCATGGCCGTCCTTTACGCGCACCTGACGGAGCGACGCCAACATTGCGGGACATGGGAACCGACTAGCGACTGACGCAGTATCAATAACATAGGGAGGCGGAAGGTGAAGCATGGCTCCCGCAATGAATATTTTTTGCGCGTATCGACGGCGTTCGAACGGATTGATTGATCCAGGCATGCGAATGTTGATGAGTCGTATTGACTGATGCGGCAGAATCCAGACCTACGATGGGCAAGGGTAGCAAGGCTCCACACCGCCTCCCTTTTTAAGTTCGCTCAGGTTGCTCAACCCGCCATCGAATAAAATGCGTAACTACATCAAAAAAGTGAATCAGGTTAGCCTCGCAAACACCAGCCCCCATGCCCTCATCGCACGGAGCTCGTGACACGTTGGCCAAATTGGATTCCAGAACGATGATAAGTCCCTTCAAACTTGCTGCATTTTGCTCATGTGCTTCGTCCGTAGCGTAGCACCAAAATCATCATCAACGATGTCACTTTACGAGTTCGGAATCACCGTCCAAAGCTCTGGTACACAAAAGAGTCTTGATGTGACATTGCGAGTTGACATCTCCATTGCAAACCATACTACCTTGTGTGTTCCACGACGCCAGTGACAGCGCAAACACCCACCTTGAGGATGATTTACCGGCTAGCACCGTGAGGCATCACCGTCTTGAAACGGACCCGAAAGTGGCTCAGGTTTCGCAGCCTTGATGTATCAGGAATCGAGAAGAAATGACCGCACTGATGTGACAGAATCATATAACTGCGACAACTGGGTATATGGAAGAATGCAGGGACTGCTCGCGGTTCCAGTGCCGTAGAGCCGATTTGTCACTATCAAGGCTAGCGGTCTCTTTACGTTCCATCCGCCAGAGTTTGCTTCAAAAAGCTGAATCACCACCTACCATCCGTAAAGACTTCGCCGGACTCATGTCTCACTGGGAGAGAAATCGGGTCATCATATCGTGAGTGTTCTGTTTCACAGGATGATCGTCGAGTGGATGACAGCGTAGAGTCCAATCCAGTGTGCTTATATACTTGCGCCTCCCAGAGTGTTGTGCCAACGGCTAGCACTGGACGTTGGAGTTTTCATGAAAGTGTCTCGTTCAAATCACAGCGACAGCTATCGAAGTGATACCCCTTATAGAAGCCTGCCATTTGACCTTGGAGCTGTCCACTTCTCAGGCTCGTCGTCAGCATGGGTCGATTTCGCTTCGATCGTCGCAACCGCCTCATTGCGACTATTGCAATTTCATTCGCATTTTTCGTCGCTGAGATTGCAGGTACGTTGTGAGAACGATGCTAGGGCGTCCTGACAGCTGACCTCGACAGCTGGCTTCTACACGCATTCTCTTGCGCTTATCGCTGATGCCTTCCATTATGTGGGTAGTATGTCAAGAAGTTTGAAAGCTGTTCTGATCTTTGTGTAGCTAAGCGATCTTTTGGGCTTCGTTGTGGCTTTGACAGCCCTCCAGGTAGGCAAAGTACCCGTCTGCGCGAAACGTCTGTTCTCACACATGTCCAGGTTTCTGGAGGCTCAACTCCGGCGCCGCCAGGCTATACGTTTGGATGGCAAAGGGCTACCCTCTTGGGTGCCTTTTTCAACGGCGTTTTTCTTCTAGCACTCGGAATTAGCATTCTGGTTCAAGCCATAGAGCGATTCATCAACATCTCCCGTCTGCCTTCCTCACTTCTTCGTTCATGTCGATCAAGATTTCTAATAGTCTCATAGCAATCGAGGACCCAAAACTTGTCCTCATAATTGGATCGGTTGGGCTCGCGCTGAATGTGCTAGTAATGTCATTTTTGCACGGTTTGTGACGACTCATTTTCCTACTGGAGAGCTATTAATCGTTAGACAGAGCACGATCACGACCGTGGCCACGGACACGAGCCCGAAAATTCCCACAGCCACAGCCACAGCCATGACAATGATAAAGAAAACCAGACTCAGGTATCAGAAGAGGCTATCGAGTCCAACGTTCCTGCCGGCGACCGCTCAGAACTTAGCGCAAGTGTTGCTTTCTCGGAAACTGAAAGCATCATATTAACATTTTGGAAATAGTCATTCACTAGTCATGTGAAACACAAGCACAGTGTCCAAATGGCTGCTGCGGCGCACAGCCACAAAGACCTCGGCATGATGGGCGCATTCCTTCATGTTGTTGGCGACGCGATAAACAATGTTGGCGTCATCGTCTCGGCATTGGTTATTTGGAGAGTGGAAGGAGAAAAGAAGTACTACGCAGATCCAGCCATTGGAGTATTCATTGCCATCATGATATTTTTCACTGCGATACCATTGACCAAGAAAGCTGGCCGTATTTTGATGCAGACTGCGCCCGAGGAAATCGACATCAAGGATGTCAAGGAGGATATCGAAATGGTCAGACTTTAGCTACCACAAAACGTCAGAGATTCTTACTAACATGATGCATTCAGATACCCGGCGTTGACTCTGTCCATGAGCTGCACATCTGGAAGCTCGACCAGAGAAAGTCGATTGCATCGGCACACATTGTGGTGGACAATGGCTTCAGTGGAAAGTGGCTTGTCACCGCCAAGACCATTTTGGAGTGCTTCCATGCGTACGGCATACACTCTGTGACACTGCAACCCGAGACTACACCATCCCCCAGGCCGTCTGTGGAAAGTCCGGTAGGGGAATTCGAGAGGCCTCCAGCCAAGTTGAAGGAAGTCAGACGCTGCCAGATACTGTGCAACAGTATCTGCAGTGAAAAAAGATGTTGCCGATGAGCAAATTCTGGGTGCTTCAGGAGGCAGATTCTAACACGCGGCGCTTCACGGGACGCTGTGTATGCATGATGAGGTCAGAAATTTTCTACGACATATCGATACGGAGAAGGACTATTTAGATCTTGAATGATAGCCTAGATGGATTCGTGTGTCTGCAAAACTGTGTGCTGGGTATATCGGTACGCTTCTAGTGTCGTGTAAGTGGCATGTGCAGGGGCAAATGACGTTTTGTAGGGGCAAACTGAACGCGGCCCCTATACTGGAATATTGCCTGAGAGCGGTCAATGATGGTATGGGGGGGGGGGGGGGGGGGGGGGGGGG
>JARJPP010000011.1:0-168274 GCA_030782485.1 Beauveria brongniartii
CCCCCCCCCCCCCCCCCGAAATATGGAAGCGAAGTGCATGCATGGAGTAGGCGTCATGAGACTGTTTGTGTCACCCAAGAGCACTTGCTAAAAGCAAGCAAAAGAGCCAAAGCGCCCAGCGTGTGGTGGGGCAGCTTGTGATGGCCCCAGGGTGTTTTAGTGGTGAGGATTATCAGGGTCTTTGCGGGGCGGTCATACAAACATATTTACAGATTAGAGGAGCATGATATTGTACTAATGTAGGTGAAAGTGTATGCGTACCAGTAAGAAAGGAGGACCACACTAGCGCCACGCTAAATTGATTCTCGGTAACTTATTAGGAGATAGAACCACTGAACGCTGCCCTCAACAACACGCCGCCGTCGCCATGTCCTGGCACAACTTGGCAGTTGCTTCCGTGAAAGCGGTATAGAGCCTGGTATGAGCTTGATATATCTAGATTGAGTATGCACCCCATAGTTATTTCATCTCGCACCATAACGTTCCTCGGCGCAATGTCGCTGTGTGTAAAGACAATCTTGTGCTTTCCTTATGCTAGTTCTGTAGGCTTCCTTGACCGACTTGGCCATGCCTTCTTCCGCTGTGAGGAATGCATTGAACTCCTCCTCGTTTTTTTTTTGCCCGCCGGACGCGGAAATGTGGACATGCCTCGGGCGTCAATGATTCTGTCGCTGTTGTAGCTGCGGATATAGTTCTCCGGTGGGGGTATCGCACGCATTTTTTCTGAGAATTTCTCGAAAGCTGACGGGCAATATCGAGCCTCTTCTCATCGGACAAGTCAGGCCATGCTTTTTCTAGCTGTGGCTCCTTTGACGTACTTCATCTCGATGTAATGCTTATAATGTTCCCCCCCGCAATGCTCTGCTCTCCCCAGCCGAGGACCTCTGGGACGGGAATGCCTGCGCTTCTGGCAGAGTTCATCGCATCGACCTCGTCAAGGTTCAAGTATGACCCCAATTTGACCACCACATTCTCTGGTTGTAGCACGACATATCTTGCCAAGCCAGAGTGTAGGAGCTCATGGCCTACAGTTGTTAGCGAGGCTTAGAGACGACCTCTAATCAACTACGCATCAAACCTTGTTCAATTTCTTTTTCTCTGTCTGGTATTCTGGGAACAGGCGGCAGTCCTTTTTCTTTGCGTTTCCTGTCTATTGCCTCTTGTATGGTCTCATGCTGCGGCACTATTTCCTCAGCGCTGGCCGGCTTGCCTACGTCAGCGCCCTCAACGCCGTTGCGGGGGATGGGAGGCAGCTCCTTGCACGTGTCAGAGTTTATGTTTTGATGACTATCCGCACTGTTCCCGTTTTGTTTGGAGGCTTCGCCTTTGCAGTTGCTCTATGCCAAATCAAAGTCTCCCAAGTTTGATCTATTGTTACCAGCGTGTCAAATATCTCCATGTTGGTGCCTAGCCACCGTCGAGTAGCTTCTGTTAAGCGCCCACATCATGTCCAATGAAGGTATACATACGACCCTGCTGAACGCCGCCCAGCCGAAATAGCAGGCATATCTCAACCAAGTTTGTTCGCTGTGTCAATAACCCCAGCCCTCGTAAGAAAGAGCCAAGGTTGCCAAGCAGATAATGGAGAACGTGGAGATATGTCCGTCATAGGACCATGCGTTCCAAGTTCAAACGAACAAAGCCGGCGACAGGCGGCGGTCAGGTTACAAAGGCCGAAATAGGATCTGTCTGCCGAGCAGCAAATTACAGTCGGGCTCTTGGTGCCGTCAATGGCGGTAAACCATAAAGCGCGCTGACAATTAAAATCGGTTGACCAGCGTCTGCTATGGATGAGCAATATATACAGATTACAGAGGAGGAGTTGCCCTGCCAAATTCTCGCAGCAAGCCACTACTATTGATGGGCCATATTGCCATTATACGTCATCATAGATAAATAAAACTACTGCTAAAATATTGCTCGGATGTACTCCGTGATAGAAGCGTTTTATTATCCAAGTCATTATCCTGGTAGCTGTTGGGAGCTGGTCTTATTAGACTTTGCTTATTGACTGATCACGCTACCCCGAAGCCCTGCTTGTGTCTCTGCTCTGGGACGGAGTAGAGATCTGAGCGCATATCCATGCATCATACTGAACTGCAGGAATCTCTGCATGAATCACTACTTCAGGCGTTCTTGTCAAGCACAGCAATAAAAGCCAAGCTTTGGGAAGGATCGGGCTTGAGCCGGCGAGGACGCTAACGCGAGCACTATAACTAGTTTTGTACTGAGTCTGCAATTACACACGTACCTATATGGGCCGGCGTTACCACCCGTAGCTGCCGGAGACTGGCCGGCCGAGCGCCATGTGGAATTGAAAGAAAACGCATCAGTAAAAGCAACCAGGGTGAGCGAGCGGTCAGCCAAAGACGGCCTGAGCGAGGCGCGCATCGTATCCTATGCGAAAGCACACCAGGAACAACGATACAGATACTGGCAAACTGGGTAAGCATGTTGGCATCCCAGCTTCGCGACTTATTTATCAGCCAGCTGACCCATGATCCCCGTCAATATGTCGCCCACATCATCGGCGCGTGGCAGGCCTTGCCGCTTGCGTGACAACCTGGTAACTACAGGCATCCACGCAAGAAAGTTGGACAAGGCTCGAGGGCTCGGCGGGGATTGGGGAGCAAGAGTTGTGTGGTTGTGCCGCATATTTGGGTGGAACATTTGCTTCAAAGGTGGCGGGGCCCTCATTAATGCGTACCATTCGATTGGGCACCAAGGGGGGAATGCTGACAGACGCTCCAGCTAACTGCATGGGTTGGTTGGATGTCGTCGAGCCGTGTCGTGTGTCGACTATTGCTGGCCGTCTCTGGGGAAAGATGCGTCATTCACCGCAATTTCGACCTTTTGGCCAAGTCAGAGTATCTGGGGATGCCTTGGATGAAGAAGAAGCCATGCCTCGCACCCCAGACATGGCGCCATTTTAGGTTCCGGGATTGAAGCGGGAGCATGGATCTGCCTGCGACTTGCATTAATGGGCGTGGGCAAGGCCATGATGCGTCACTTGTGATGGGGTTACTCCGTAGTAGTTGAGGAGCAATGAACCAGCTGGACGATGAGGGCGGCGAGCTTCTTTGCAGGTAATCGGTAAGTTGTATTTAGCGGCTGGTCCACGTTGAAAGATGCAGCCCGATGCATACCTATGCAAGCAACAACGGACGAGCAATGTTGGTCAAGGTCTGCCGATACATAGACTAGCTATGCAATATTTGAGTAATTAATGATGTTATAGGTAAAACGACTGTTTGCACAGTGTGGAGTTGGACAAGCTGGCAACTATTACGGATACGCCCTCTGTAACCGTAGACTGTAGTGTAGGTAGTTACCAGTAGAACAAAGGCTGCTTTGCCAGCTGGCAACCACCACCTCCTCCGTCCGTTTGTAGCTATTTTGCCGTGGCGAACCGCCGTGAGGCCTCAACTTGCCCCGTCCCGCGGCCGCCGTCTTGTGTAGGTAGATCAGATTGCCTCCTGAGAACAATGCGGATGATCAGCAGCACGCAAGGCCGGATAGCCAGTTGCCAGATTGTTCCCATCTTTTGCTTACAAGACCACCAGCTTTCTTGGCCAGCTCGCCAGCCTGCCGCTCACCAAAGGTCATTTGAGGGAATCCGACTGTATGTCCTTCCTTTTATCCGTACTGGTACTCCTTGACCAGTTTCGCAGACTAATCAAGCTTCCGCCTACCTTTCCTTCGAGCTAGGCCAGTATTTGACAGCGCTAATATTTACTAACTAATCCGTAGTGAAACTCGACATTCCTTACCTCTGAGCTACCTCTGAGCTTGTGAACCCTTCGTCCCGCCATCTTCTGGAGCCTCGAATAAGACGGCCGCTACCGCTACCACAAGCCCAAGCTAGCACCACATCCAGCCAAGTTTGTGTGGGCAAGACCTTTCGACAGCTAAACAGCGAGCCCAGGGATCAAATTGTCCAGGGCGCTAATCCCTACCAGAGCTAATTGCAGCGCCACCAGCGAGCGACCAAGCGAAAAATACCTGGCTGGGTCCGAGGTGGGCTGTTTGGCTTTGCCCGAACCACCCTCTCGCCGTCGCCCACTCTATTTAGTTACAAGTAACTACTAATAAATGGGTATTTTGGCGCTGCTGCTGTTGAATCAGTACCTCGTCCCAGCTTCCTGGGTCGTCAAGTCTCGGCCACCATCCACACCACCGCCAAAGTTACCGGTTGGGCCACTGATCCCAATCGCCTTCGCCCAGTCCTCTCTCTGTTTCTTTGCCTCCATCACCGCCTCTGCAGCCGGCGTCTTTTCTGTCGCAGCCTTCCTTTCGCACGCCGCGTGCCGTATGTGCGCCCTGCTCCCACATGCCCCGACGAGCCGAACCATTCTGACACCAGAAAAAGTACCACACATTTGCCGCTACGACTCCCTTCCGGCAATCCGCCCGGACATGTGCATCCCTCGAGAACCACGACAACTCTGACCGACTCACTTCTGCGCTCCCGCTTCACCGGATCTCTGTGCGCCTTTGTCTGCCACCCTTTGCGCTCTCTCATTCTTGTCGCATCTTTATAAGCGGAACAGTCGCGCCTTACGCTACAGCGAACCAAACCTGGCCTCTCCGCGACATTTCGACGACCGCGCCCGTCGACGCTGCACCATTTGAGAGCGAACAATCCCCGTCTTCGACTATGCGTCCACTTCAGCAACACATCAATACGTTTTCCGGTAATGGACGGCAGTTCATTAACCTACATTAAAAGGAGAGACTTCCCAACGCGACTTGTGTCTTGTCGTCGCAATCAAACAACATGATCGGTCGGCTGCTAAATCTCGGCACCGGCGGCAGTGGCGCGGCCAATATACATGACCAAGCGCCAAATGGTAGCCCGCGTCCTCTGCTTTCTCTTGACTCTGTACAAGAAGATATACACACACGCAACCTTCTCTTTCCCGACGCACAAGCTCTTTATCAACATCGCAATGACCAAGTCTTTCCGTTTTCCACGGCGCCTCCTACACCAACTGCTGCCTCTGCGAGTGCCTTTGACTTCAATGACGAAATCGACCTCGACGTTCGCGACGTTCGCGTCCTGATAATGCAAGATAATCTCGGAGCGACCTCTGCATCCCTTTTATTTGACAGCCATCCTGTTGCCGAGGTCGACCGCACGGCCGCCACCAACGAGAGTCGAAGAAACCCCCTGTCTCCTCGCAAGGGTAGTTTCAGCCATTCGCGACCAGTCTCGACTCACACTGAGAGCACTCAAACACAGTTTCGCCAGGGCGCTTTTGATCGACGCGGCTCCATACACGGGCGCAATCAGAGCCAGGCTGAGACGGACGCCCAAAGAGCCTATCGTGAATATCGCGAAGAATTGGCCACTTTCTCAAGCTGCATCTTCGGCAACTCTGAACTCATGGCCTACAAGGGCACATCCACAAAAGTACATGTCGTTCCCAGTGATGTCCGCACGAGCGACACCGCCTCCGTGATTGGAGATGGTCGCAGCTCTATCGGTCGCTCAAGCATGCGCTCGAGCAAGCTCTCGCAGTCATTCTCTTCTCAGGCCATATCCCCTACTTTTAGCTCAATGCCTCCCACAGCGAGTGCCACACCTCGCCAAAGTGATTGTAAAAAGGTCTTGATTACTCGTCTTTTTCCTGTCAATTTGGCAACTGAAGAAGTTGAGCCCACTGTTACGACGCAAACTCGATTTGCAGATGAGAATGTGGGTTTCCCTTTCCCATCTACCATCGACGAAGCCGCTACACGCAAGAAGAAGAAGCAACCTAAGCAACGGCGCACTCCCATGTATGCCGTTGTTCTCGTCATCCAGCTACCGTCTTCGACGTCGCGACTTTCTTCAGCCGTACCTCCAAAGTCAATTTTTCGCGAGCCTGGTTCGTACAATGAACAAGAGGTTTATTCATCTTCGTACAATTCTGTACGCGCTGGGGGTGGTGGCTGGAACATGTTCGGCTCTGGTATGCCTACGGACCCGAATGAATCACCCTTTGCGCTCGATGTCGAAGACAGGATCGACTCATTAACTCAACACTGGGACATTATCATGCGAACACTAACGCACCTTCAATCTCTTTCCGCCACGAGGGTACATCAGTTACTCAAGCATGCTGATTCTGCATCTCCTGGGCAACAAACTCCCAAGATAGCACTTCAAAGTCATCCTTCCAAAACTACAACCATAAATGACAGACGCAGTGTTGAGACTCCGAGAGTCAAACCGATCAAGAGCACCACAAAATTGGTATCTCTCTTGCCCAATTGCCTTGCAGGCGATATTGACATTGCTTTGGAAGTTGGACTCGCGAGAAGCCGAATTGTTACGGGGTTAGGTGCTGCGCGTGTCTTTACTGGGCAAGGACGATGGGGCATCTGGCGCGATGAGGCTATCTGGACAGTCAAGTGGGCGTCGTCACTCAACAAGGGACCATTCCTCTACAATGTTTTGACTGGGTTCCTTGCTACTCATGTGGACTGGCTCTCCGCTCTCTCCAGCCCCTCTCACCGAAGGAAGGCGGCCCTCCAAGCACGCCACAAACACGAAGAGGACATGTCTCTACCTGCAAGAACAATTGTCATCTCCGATGACAAGATGGCGGCGCGGAGACTGATATTCCTTCTTGCTGGCTTTTTGCCTGCAAATCAGCAGATGAATGCACCGCGGGTGCACCGCACGAGCACATCCACCTCTTTAGGTCCGCTTTCAAATTCTCCCCCAACCTTTGTGGTTCCTGTACTGCGAGAAGAGTCTCTTCGACGTAAGATTAACCGCCGAACTGGGCTGAGACGAGCATCGCATTCACGCGTAGGAAGTCAAAGCGCAAGAAACTCAGCCGTCGTTCCCCAATTTGCGCAGTTTGGTATGGATAGGAACCACCAGAGACGCGCATCTGATGCTGCGTCGATTCGTACCACCAACCTGCCCATGGCCGGTAGCGATCTAGGTACTAGAAAAAGCAGTGCTGCCACGACCGCAACCATTACGCAAGAGCCGACCATGCCGCACTTTACGGGTCTTCAGCGGGGCGAAAGCCACTTGCGCCATCGACCAGGAAGCAGCAGCAGCTTTGCGGCTGATGACCTGAAGCGATCACTCAAGCGTGGCGAGAGCAACGCAAGTGTATGCACGACGACTTCTCGCCCCCCTAGCTCTGGACTGAAGTGGGGAAATCTCATAGGGGGCTTCTGGACGGCACGACGAAGGGATTCCCTCGACAGTACTACTGCAAGCCAAACAAGCGAGCTTCGGTCGCCTATCAAACCTTCCTTCTCAAAAACTGACAGGTTGGCCGAAATGGTACAAGAGTCTGTGGTGCTTGAAGAGACCAGCGATCTGCCCAGAGCACCCTCTCCGCGTGCGTTTGTAGATGCGCCGCCAACAATGACGAGGCAAAGCACTGCCAACATGAAACAGCGGGCATCCTTTTCGCAGGCAGATCGTACTCCAGACCCTACTGGTGTGTTTGAATCCCCAGTGAAGACCTCGATCAACCCCGAAGATGGGATTATCGATGTTGATGTACCCTTTCCCGATTATATTGCATCATTCGAGTCCGCCATCAGCTCACCCTCAAGCAGCGGGTATTTATCGACCCCGGGACTGCCCAGCAACTTGGACTTCTTTGAGCAGTCGGCACGGATTACTATCGATGGCGACACGCCCTTGAATGCTGCGGGTTGGCTCAGTCGCTTTCATCCTGATTTCTCACTGCAAGCCATTCCTCCCCAAGACAATCTCCTCGAGAAGGTCAAGGCTGCGATGCGAGCCGAGCCGACCCCAGCACCACTTCCGTCTCAGAGGCATGGAACGGGAGAGCGCTGGGTCGACATCAGCTCCACCGTCATTGCCGACACTACTACGAACACTGTCTCTCGCATCGTGTATCGCAGGCTAGTAAAGACAAGGCCAGGTTCCGATTTGTCTTCGCAGCCAGTCAGCGCTCATACACCTTCCGTTCTGCCTTACGAAACCCAACTCAACGAGGAATGGGTCGAAGAAGTAATTGCCGATGCTGACAAGTCTCTGGTTGAGGCAGTTGACAAGGTTGTCAGCGCCAACCCTGAAAGCACCAAGGACACGGGTTCGACTATGCCTACGCGAGCGACCACCGCTTTTGGCAACAGCGCTGACATCACTCCTGACTCGCTCTCGGAGACGACAGAGATGGCGAATCCTTGCATCGAGGTACCTCGCGTGCAATGCAAGACCGTGATGCTCTCCGCGCTGGAAGACATAATCCGAGATGTCCTCGACCAGCGAGATGAAGACGCCATCGGCACAAACTCGAGAAGACGGCCTAATCTACTGCGCGATGCAGTCAGAGCGTGGATGTCGAACCTCGAAATACAGTAGCGACTGCTACATCTACACATCTTCCCTACCTCATGCAGCGATGCCTCCTTGCGTCTTACCCTTATTCTCTGCGCATATTTTCTTACACTACTATAATATCATTGATACCCACATGATCGAACACGTCTCTTTCTTCACTGGGCTCTGTCTAGGCGTCATAGCTGGGATAGCGGTGTCTTACTAGGACGGTTCGCATTTTGCAGAAGACATGTTTTTCTCTACTTTTTGCAACCCGGTTTTCGACGGATCAACTTATTTTTGTGCATCCTCAACGGTGCCTGGCGTTTGCTTGGGAACTTACTTTTTGACCGAGGAACTCTTTTTTCTTTCTAATGGCAAAGTCGTTTGATCGATAACAGATTTACTCCCTCTTATAGGGCGCGATTTCATACCTATTTTTACTTTTATACGTTATGTTTTGCTTTTGTGTTTCCTTGCACATCATGTCCGTTTTAGCGGGCAAGAAACTTTCAAGAGCATTCAGCCATCACATCTTTTTATTCTTGTTTCTGTGGGCGCTGAGTTGTGCGCATTAGTTGCGTGTAATGAAAGTAGAGGCAATAACACGTTAATGGACAGAAAGACATGTATCCGTTAAAGCTAGTTACTGGTATTGCCCCATTGTGACTGATGAAAATGTATTTTTTGAACTCGCTTCAACATGATGCTTTTATTAACGCCGGTAATCCCACACATGGCATAGTCAACATTCACGATCGCTTCCTCGTCGGCCGAGCATTCTTCTCCTTGCGCTTCTGCTTCTCCTCTCTGGCCTTGCGAATGTCGTGCACGCCCTTGATTTCCTTTTTGCTGCCCGCGCCATCTCGGAAGCGCCCCACGCGCTTCTCGCGCGCCTCGTCGACGCGCTTCTTGCGCACCTGGTAGTCGTCGCGGTACTTGTCCGCCGCCTTGGGCGCTTTTTCCTGCTTGTGCTTGTACCGCACGCCGCCCTGCGACAGCAGCGCCGCGGCGCCCGCCTTTTCGTCCTCGCCGACGCGCTGCGTGCGGCCGATGCGGTGCGCCTTGCGCCACTTGTCGTAGCGGCCGCTCTGGAATGACGCCGCAATCTTGACGCCGCTCTCGCCAGTCACCATCTTGGCGCCCTTGGAGCCGTCCTCGTCGTTGTGCCGCGACACGTACTTTTTGGATTTCTTGTCCCACCGCAGGCGCTGCTTGTTGGCCTCGCCAAACGACTTGGCCGACTCGTCGTTGCCGAGATCCATGGTCACGTCGCGCGCGGCCTCGACGAAGCTGGACCCGGCGCCGCCCGAGTGCACGCCGTAGCCGCGCTCCTCGGCGGCGTTGACTGTGCGGGGCGTGTAGGACATGAATATTTCAGAGTCGCGCCAGTCGTCGCGATCCTTTTTAGGCTTGCCGGCGTTGGAGACGGTAACCTCGAGATCCTCGTCAGAGTCGTCGTCCACGGCACCAAGACCGGCGTCGTCGTCCATGGCATCGTCGAAATCGCTCATCGCTGGCGCGCCGACTTCATCATCGTCGATTTCTTCTTCAGCCTCGGCTTCGGCTTCTTGTCTTCTTCGCGGAGTAATCTTTTTGCGTAATTGCTTCATCACGTCTGCAGCTTCATTGGAGGCCTTGTCGCTGCGGCCAATCTCGAAGATGGTTTCATTAGGCCTGAAGCCGCTAATCTTTGCCATCATCTCCGCTCGCGATTTCTCGTCGTGATCCACGTCATTGCCAAATAGAGGGTGTAGTTGGACCCAAGCACCAGATGCCACGACTTCGCGAGCTCTCTTGGCACTTTGGCTAGAAGCAGAGTTTCTTGTCTTCAAGTACAGCCTCTCTGCTTTGATGGAAACCTTTTGAAGGGCACTGATGTCGTCGTTGTCATGTATTACCCGGTTGAACCATTCGACATGCTCCTCTAGTGAGTTTCTCTCCAAGGAGCCGACGACAACGTCGTCGGCGTATGACGGCTTCTCCTTTTCCTGACCAATCACAAGCTGCTTTCCGAGGAAAAGCTGCAGGTCGAGTAGGTATGGTGCGTCTGTATCGCGGACTAGGCTGTAACTCCAGCCACGTTGGCCAGCACGTGCGGTACGACCGACACGATGAACAAAGATCTTGGGCTGTGAGGGGAAGTCGTAGTTGATGACATTGGCAAGGACGGGGATATCGATACCTCTGGCGGCGACGTCGGTGACTACCAGAATATTGGTCTTGCCATGGCGAAAGTCTTCAACTTGTATACGACGTGCTGTTTGATCAAGCGAACCGTAGACATGAGATACTGCAAAGCCAGCCCATTGTAGTAGATTAGCGATATATTCGACGTGATGCTTTGTTGCGGTAAAGACAATTGTAGAGTGTTGTGTGGGTCGCGCGGGACCATCAGGTCCTCTCTTGCGCTTTTTTGAATCCTTTCCAGTATCATCGTTGTTCTCCGGCTCGCCAACAGGCACCTTGATAACGTCGTGTAGAATATGCAGTAGTGAGCCCTCTTTTTCGTCTCCTTTGATGCTGAAGTATGCGCTTTGCAAATCTGGGGAAACCTTGGTGTCGGCATCGAGACGCACAAGGCTCGGGTCTTGAAGACCAGCTCGGGCAAACTCGACGAGGGACGTGGGAAGTGTGGCGGAGAAGAGTAGTGTTTGTCTGGAGAGTGGGAGAGCGTGAAGAATCTCGGTGAGCTGGGCAGCGAAGCCCATTTCGAAGAGGCGGTCAGCTTCATCAAAGACGACGTATTTGATAGAGGATATGTCCAGCTTCATTTCGACCTTCAAGTGCAAGAATCGACCAGGCGTGGCAATGACAATATCCGGATTGGCTGCCATGAAGCCAAACTGCTCCTCCAGGCTGTCACCGCCAACGAGCAAAACAGCCTTGAGGTCCGTTCCTTTCGAGAGCTCTTTGACAACTTTTAATGTTTGAATGGCCAATTCACGCGAGGGCGACATGATGAGGGCACGCGAGCCAAACTTTGCACTGTGCGCGCGCAGGCGCTCAATCATGGGAATGACAAAGGCGGCCGTCTTTCCGGAACCGGTTCTCGCCATGCCAACAACATCTTTTCTGTCGAGAACCAAGGGAATTGTCTTTCGCTGAATGGGCGTCGGGACCGAGAAGCCTTTTCGAGCAATGGCTTTTAGAAGAGTGGCGTTTATTCCTGGCCAGGCAGTAAGTACTAGAAAAGGTCGACAAGTACGTCAGCAAGTCTTACCCATAGCTTGAAAACCGCCACCCTTTTTGACTGTGCGGCCCTTGAGATTTGAGGTCTTTCTGAACGAGGCAGCTTGCTTCAGCGCGATAAAAGCCTCGTCGTCATCCTCGTTGCCTTGGTCATGACCATTCATGAGACGGTCAAAATCGAAATCAGTGTCGGCGTTGGCAGCTCCATTCTGCTTGCCGTTGGTATCGTCCCCTGGGTAGATGGACCCGAATATGTCCATCTCGGGCTCAGAGGCCGCCGGAGACACTGCACGTCTAGACATGTCGGCCTATAGTCTGTATAGCTTGATATATCAAGAGGTGACCGTCGATCGCTGATGGCTTTTCTCCGTCCGCTGGCTACAGCCAAATTTTTTTAATGGGGCTACATATTGTCTTTATCTTATCGCCGCGGGGTGGTTGCGCGCCAGCGACCCGTATCCACTGTGCAAGGGCTCAAGGAGCTACTAATTTATCAACCCGCAAAGTTACTTCAACACTTGTCACTTAACATGTCATCACAAGCGAGTCTAATCTCGGACAAAATCAATCGATATTGAATAGCTACTGCTCACGAAAATCGTGCTTTGCGCCTCGAAAATCGTGCTTTGCGCCTGTGATAAACGGGGCTCTATCCTTCCGATGACAACTAGTTGTCCCGGGTGACAAATCTGTTGCCAATGAAAAGCGCGTCGATGCGCGTCTTTCGGAATGTTGCAATAGCATCAGCCGGGGTGCAGACGATTGGCTCACTGTCATTGAAGGACGTGTTAAGCAACATAGGAACCCCAGTCAGTTTTTCGAAATGAGAGATGAGTTCGTAATACAGGGGGTTCCGCTCGCGACTGACCAGCTGCACACGCGCCGTTCCGTCTTCGTGCAGGACGGCCGGTATTTTCTCTCGGTGTGCGGGCGTCGCCTGGCAAGCAAACAGCATGACATCATAGCTCGGGGACGGCACGCCAAGCTCAAACCACTGCCCTGCCGGCTCGGCCAGAACACTGGGCGCAAAGGGGCGGAATGTTTCGCGATGCTTCACCTTGACGTTGAGCATCTCACGCGTCGCCGCGCTTCGCGGATCGGCCAGTAGCGATCGATTTCCTAGGGCTCGGGGTCCAAATTCCATTCGGCCCTGGAACCAAGCAACAATCTTGCCTGCGGCAATCATGCGAGCAGCTTCGAGGGCCGGCGCGTCGGATACTTTCGGCGACAACCCAGCGGCCTCGTATGCCGAGACAATTGCGTCATCGTCGAATTCTGGGCCGAGATACGGCGTATCCGAGGCCGCGCCCGTTGGGCCGCCCAGACGCTGATTAAGTTCAAGCGCAGCCCCCATTGCTGTGCCTGCGTCGTGGGGAGCCGATGGAATGAACACATTTTCGAAGAGTCCAGCTTCTTTGAGGACCATGTTGCTGACACAGTTCAAGGCAACGCCTCCTGCAAGGCACAGGTTCTTGGAACTAACCTTCTGGCGAAGTTCCCGCGTAAGCGCGAGAAGAGCCTCGTCTGTGGCGACCTGCAGAGCAGCGGCCACATCGTAGTGATGCTTCTCCAGCGGGGTGTCCGGCTTGCGAGCAGGCCCAAACAGAGCCTCCAGCCGATCAAAATCTGGCAAGCGAAAGTTGGCCGTTGGCTGGTCGACGGAGTACCCAGACACATCATCCGCACGCATCAACTGTGGAAATGCGTCTTTGAACCTGGATGCGTCACCATACGCCGCCAGGCCCATGGTTTTGCAGGCGTCGTACTCAGAAAATCCGAGATACTTGCTGAGCTTCTCCCAGATGAAGCCAATAGAATGGGGGAATGGGATCTCCCGCAAGATGGTGATGCCACTTTTATCGCCTCGCGCCAGCAAGGTGCATGCGGCCTCTCCAATGCCATCGGCAACGAGGATAGCAGCGTCTTCATATCCCGACGGATAGAAGCTGGATGCAGCATGAGAAAGATGATGCGGCATGAACTTCAGGCGCTGCCCGGCTGTCGGACCCAAGTGAGCAGCCAAGGCGTCGGGCACCAAGCGAAGGTGGGCAAGGAAGGTATTCTCGCCTTCTTGCGTTCCCCAGTCTCCAGCTTCTGTTTTGTCATCCAGAATGAAGGTCTGCGCTCGCAACTCCGGATCGAACGAGTACGCAATCGCGTCAAGATCCTCTGGCTTGATGCCGGCAGATTCGAGGCAGTATCGAATGCTTTCAAGGGGCAGCTCATCTGCATTGTCAACACTTGCCGGCTTAGCATGCTTGACTCTGGAGAAGCGCTCTTCCTCGACAGCTGCGAGCACTTGCCCATCCTTGGTCAAGCACGCGGCCGACTCATGGTAGGCACAATTGATTCCAAGGATATGCATTTTTGAAATTTGTTTCAGGCGTACGTGTTTCTAATTCAGGTCTGCTGATATGGTTGTATCTTCAAGGCTCGACGACTCGGTTCAGACAAGTATACAAGTCCAGTCTGGTTGGAAACGGCCATATATGCGGCCGATACCGCCCTATATACATTTTGGGCAAAAAGTCCAATATTGAAGTGAGTGACGTCTCCAAGCTGCAGGATCAGGCAGACCGGGCCTTTGCATTGGGCTGAGATGCAGGCAATCAAACACGACTCTCGTATTATGCGAAAAAAAGCAATAAAACGGGGCCTTTGGACTTTGTTCAACCACCTACGACGCCATGTATTCCGTCCCAAGTCGGTATGGCAATCATGATCCGCGTCTCTCCACTGACGTACAGGGACGGCGTTCTGCGATGTTTATTAGTCCAGCACAGCCATCCGAGCCGGATCGAAACACGCGCAGGTCATTGGTGACTTTAGAAAGTGTGCCGTTCTCGTCTACCCCGCGCCGATCCACCGTCAGTCACAACATGATCCCAATATCTGCCAAGTCCCACAAACCTTCACAGCAGCTCGGGGCGGGGTTAGTACTTTTCCTATATCTGAATCGACAGATCAAGCTCAATGCTGTACAAGTATGCATTACTTGTGCGGTGTCGCTGCAGACTGAGCACAACATGGACCACAGCGGACACGCGGCTTCGTACTTTTAGACCTCGTGAGTCGGTGAACAAGTAGACACCGCTCCAAGAATTGCAGCTAACATGCGTGTTTGCTTTTCTTTTGTCTCCAATCTTTTTCATCTCGGTCATCCTCACTAGTGTTTTTCCCTAGTCGTCCCACGTCGTGCCCGTGCAACCATGGGTTCGATATAGACAGTAATAGTGGAGGAAGACGCAGCCTGTGCATGGATCGTCTTGTCGTTTACATTGTCTGCAGTGACGAGAGACAGCTAGCCATGCTAGATGATGCGGTTCTGAATTGGATGACGAGGTCGGCTCGTCGTCCTTGCATCTTTGTGAGGGGCATTATTCTGTGTCAGAACATTATGGCGCCAAGAGGATGGGCAAGCTTTGGCAGGACAGGTAAACTCGCTGCAGCTGTTGAATGAGGACAACCCGGAACAAGCTCGGACAGCTTCCTGCCTGGTGTTACTCACAACTAGCCTTGGCCGTTTCGCTCTCACCGGCTGCAATTGGTACCTACCAGACTTTTCAAAGGAGGAGCTTCTGCGAAGCTAAACGATGCAATGCCGTCACGCCCAAGCTGAAATGCAATGCCGCCATGCCGGCACTTGCTGTGAGACCACAGCCATGTCACCATTTTCACGGCAACAACTTGCTCTCTTCTAGGATACATATGTAGCATGCCGCTCGGGATCAGCATGCTTCATCATCATCGTGACTGGACGCTTCGTGAGACTCCCAGAAAGGTGGCTATCGCCCGCTGTGGAGCCACTGACTAACTAACTTATAACTACTGAGACAGCATAACTAGGAGGGCAGCTTATTTAGCCACCACTTTCGCACACTGCATGCAGTTGAGAAATAGAAACTGACGAGCTTCTGCATTAGCCTAGTCAAGAGGCTGCTTAATATTGGCTAGACGACCAACCGGAGTAGTCCGACGTGCTCCGTGTGAAAGCAAAAGTCGCCGAGACGCATCTCTCTGAATTTACGTGACTAAATATTTAGATACAAAGTCCCATCTAGGTGTGCTCTTCATTTTGCCAGAGCACTCGCCGGCAAATTCCAATGCTTTCAGAAAAGATCACAATGTCATCTAGCTATTAAATTACATTAATACACATTTCACTATTACAAATCCTCACCAGCTTCATTCTATTGACTTGACAAAGCCTGCCAAACCGACGACGCTAATGCCCCTCTAGAAAACGCCACCAGATTTTGGCGAAAGTGGCCCGCCGTGGCTGACCCGCCTCATGGTCGTTTGCCAAACCCAACAAACGCCCAAAACCTTGACCTCCGAGCCTTCAACGTCCTGTCGCTGAATAGCAGACCATGGCGACCGATCAAGACAAAGAGGACAAGGCTGCGCTCGATGCGCTCGAGACGGAAGCCAAGGAATGGGACAAGGTTCGTCGCCCAACGGCCCAATCGTCCTGCTTGTGTCGCGCGACCACCAGCACCACTAAACAGCAATTCTCAGGATGCGGAAATCGACAGAATCTTGAGAGCCTTTCGGCTGGATGCGTAAGATTCCCCAGCACCACCCACCCACCTCCTGTCTTTCTCCCCCAAGCGCAGCACCTAACCACCACCATGTTTTCCTTTTTTTTTTTTTGCAGGTATGCGGTCCTCGATCTCCAGCCCGGCGTGCCCGAGTCCGACATCAAGATGACGTACCGCAAAAAGTCGCTCCTCATCCACCCGGACAAGTGCAAGAACCCGCGGGCGCCCGACGCCTTTGACCGGCTCAAGAAGGCGCAGACGGAGCTCATGGACGAGAAGCACCGGGAGCGGCTCGACGAGGCCATTGCCGACGCGCGCATGCTGCTGATTCGCGAGAAGAAGCTCACGGTCGACTCGGACGAGCTCAAGACGGACGCGTTTGCCAGGCAGTGGCGCGACAAGGCGCGCGAGGTGCTGGTGGACGGCGAGCAGCGCCGCAGGCGGCAGGCCAAGGCGCAGATGCAGGAGGAGGGCCGCGAGCAGCGCAGGCAGGACGAGGAAATGGACGAGAGGAAACGGAAGAGGCAGCACGAGCAGGACTGGGAGGCGACGCGCGAGGAGCGAATTAGCAGCTGGAGGCAGTTTCACAAGGGCAAGACGGCGGCGGCGGCGGGGAGTGGGAGTGGGAGCGGCGGAGGTGGTGAGCCCGACAAGAAGAAGAAGAAGAAAAAGATGAAGCCGATTGGTTAAAGCATGATGTGATTTGGTGGGAGCACATTATCATCTGCAACGGCATAGTCGGCGAGGAAGCAGCATTGATGAAAAGCTAATGTTATGACACACAAGATACCCAAACAAAGAGCTGCAACAATCGCAACAAGGCAGACATGTAAAATTACTAGAAGGACTATATCGAAAGAAGGGGGAGGGGGGGTTGGTCTCCGACTAGATACTAAGGTCTCTCCATATACAATTGACATCTGCTCTATTCGCATACACGGCGCAGCTCCTCACCTCATATTGAGTCGCTTGTCCCATTATGCTTCCGTAATAGGGCCAACAACATTGTGTGCCCGCCAGTGGAAACAAAACGCCTTTTTATACATTTCTCAGTCACTCTTTTTCCTCCTCATACTTGTAATAGAATTGAATGCCGTTTTTTAAAACACCTTTGTGAATGCAAAAGTTTTGCAGGTCCAATGCTCGAGTGTAGGTCCTGCACGGTACGAGACCGCTTTCATATGGTTACAATGTTTGTTTAAATGACGTCGTCTCGATTAGGCAGAGTCCGACTTTTTCTTTGTCTCGTTCTCGCCGCTCTTCTTCGTCGAAGACTTGTCAGTCGACGAAGTCGATTCACCGTCCGGCTTCGTCTGGTGCGCGGGGTGGTTTGTCATCTTATGCCATACCGACTTCAAGAAGCCTTCGTTATCGTGAGATGTCGTGTTGTCGCTAGTGGAAGCATTTCTATACGACATTAGCAATCCAAATTCGGGGTCAGCATGATGCAGGTTAAACTGACCGAGAAGGTGAAACATTCATCACTCTTCGCGCGGTCTTGTCGTCCATCTCATCGGCAAGCATCTCGACAATGGTGCGCTGGTTGGCGCTGAGGTATTTGGGCATGTTGACCTTAAACTCGACGCGCAGGTCGCCGGAGCCGCCACGCCGGGAGCCGAGGCGCTTCATACCCATGCCGGAGAGTGTAATCTTGTCGCCAGTGTTGGTGCCCGTGGCGACCTTGACGTTGACAGAGCCATCCAGCGTGGGGATGGAAACTTGACCACCCAACAGCGCCGTCGTTAAAGGAATGCTGGCCGTGTGTAGAATATTGGAGCCTTCCCGTGTAAACTTGGGGTCCTTGGCAACGCGGACAAAGACGTAGAGGTCGCCACGCTGGCTGCGGGCGCTGGGGTCGGCGGAGCGGCCGGTCGCGGGCGCATCACCCGCACCGTCAACTCTGAGTCGCATGCCATCCTCGATACCGGCGGGAATGTCAACATTGATCGTCTTGCGTTCGCGGACTACACCATGGCCAGAGCAAGTCTTGCATTCGGAGCCCTTGGGGATCGTCGAGCCTGAGCCTTCGCAGGTGCCGCAAGTGGAAGCCATCTGGAAACCGCCCTGCATAAAATGTAGCCGAGTTCCTGTACCGTTGCAGGCTGTACAAGGAGCGCGCTGAGACCCGGTCTTGAGGCCGCTTCCTATGCAGGTGCCGCATTCGACGGTTGGTGTGATTGAGATGGTTTTGCTTGTGCCCTTGGCGGCTTCCATAAATGTGATGCTGGCCTGTACTTCGATGTTTTCGCCGACGAGAATCTCCTGTTGAAAAGGGTTCGCCCGCCCGCCGCGTCGTCCGCCACCGCCAAAGGGACCGCCTTGGCCGCCGGTAAAGGCTGAGAATATATCGTCAAAGTTGAAGCCGCCGCCAAACCCACCCTGACCGCCGCCGCCGAAGCCATGGAAGGGGTTGCCTGCTCCACCAAAAGGATCACCACCCGCGGGATTACCATTGGGGTCGAAGCCGGCAGCACCGAATTGGTCAAATTGTTCCTTCTTCTTGGGATCGGATAAAATTTCGTAGGCGGATTGAATATCAGCGAATCGGTCCTTGGCGGAAGGATCCTTATTTGTGTCGGGATGGTATTTCTTTGCGAGTCCATAGTAAGCTTTCTTGATCTCGGAAGCGGACGCGTTCTTGTCGACACCGAGGGCCTTGTAAGGATCCTTTGAGGAAAGCTTGTTCGTCGTGTGAAATTTCTACGAGCGTAGGTTAGCTAGCAATCCCACTCAATTGATTCACTTCTCTAACAATCACATACGCGCGATAATGAAGGTATTTTGGTGCTCTGAACGCTGGATGACTTGGATGAAGGCGAGGTTGCGCGCAACGGCGCAGTGTGCAGCCTGGCGCATTTCCTCAAGGGGCCGGCAATCTTTCGGGCGGACGCTGCGTGGTTGTGCGCGATGGCGCGCGCAGGCGCCGTAGATTTTAGCAAAATGCTCGAATTCATAATGAAGAGTAGCGATTCATTTGCTTCATCAATAATCCGCCCCAAAGAATGGATGAGAGAGTGAGGTTGAGTATAACGTCTCGGGTACGGTTCTAGGAGGTTCTCGCTGGTTGGAGGGACTCGACTTTTTTAGCCGGCCTTAAACCGGGTCAAGCTGCCTCAGGCGTAAATGCCGTCATAAGCCGACCGATACCGCCCTGAATTGTGAAGCGTGCGATTGGTGGAGAGGAGGGGCGCAGATAAGATAATTAGAATGAAGAAGAGTCAATGTTCATTGAAGATACAAAGGACCATTGGGCCAATTTAGCATGCTGTAGTAAGATGTGCAGTAGTGACACGCAGAGAGGTTGGCGCGTCCACGCTAATCGAATAAATTATGCTGCCGCCCAAAAAAAAAAAAGCAGTTGCGGAAGACGCGATGACGCCTCTAGCCACACTGGTAGACAATAAAGAAAGAAAAAAGAATACCATTGCTGCTATACATCGAGTAGAGCTGTAGAGCTGTCCCAAATTTCAATGCCAGGTATCAAAAACACCGTAAACGCCGTCGTCATGAATCGTATCGTCGCCGAGGTTGGCCCAGGCCGCCTAGTCTGGGAGCAGCGCTTCGTTTTTGCTCAACCCTACTAATTTGACAGACTTGCTGTGGCGTATTTTGCATATAAAGTCGACAATGACGTCGTTTTCTTGGATACCGACGCCATTGAAGTGCTTGCGCACGGCGAGGGCCAGTTGTTCCTTGTTTTGGCGACGGGCCTTTATCTTGCGCACCATGGTCGGCGAGTACAGGCCGATACCGGCCTTTTCTGTGAGGATATATTCGTGATATGTGCTCATGAACGATGTCGAGGAAGGGAGGGCGTGTTCGCGTCGGTAGGCGTGCAGTGCGTCTCGTTCAAAGGAAGCCCAGGGGACCTGGTGGACGCCGGGAGCGGCAGTGTCAGCGTCGGTGGCAAGGCAGCGGTAAGGGAGAGCAGCCGGTTGCGACTGGGCATCCAGAGGGACCGAGGCTCGACAAAAAGTCGAAATAACTTACTGTAGGGGGCGCGGGCTCATAGGGGCCTGGTGCGGGAGCTGAAGTCGGAGCGCTGGTGGGCGCTTCGCGTGCTTGGTTGTTGCTCGTCTGGCTGGCGTTGCGGCGCATCTTGGCTGAGGAGACTGAAGGGCGTTCTTTGGTAGCAGGGCCTTCTGGTTTGTCATCCTGCGCTCTGGCAGAAGTTTTGGGAGCCATGATTTGTGGTGGTGGTGCTCGGTGCAGCTGTGGTGTTGAGGAGGAGAGAGCGAAGAAGAGGAGGGCGGCGGTACGCGGGCAGATTGACACTGTGCGCTGGTAATAATGGGCTGGTAAATTCCGAATTTCGCAGAGCAGCACGAACACGCTAAATTAATTAGCGAGGTACCTGCGACGCGGTAACTAGGTGGAGAGGTACTTTGTGCGGGATTGCGACTTGCGCCGTGACTGGTGGGGGGCATCACCTCGACCACGGCAAGCCACGCCGTTGAATTCTCTGGGGCAACAAAAAAAAGGAGAACGAGACGATAATTGATGTAGGGGGCCCAGCTGACTTGTGATACCTAAGTACTCACTAAGATCCGGCGGCCCATTCGCACTTGGTACAGAATCGCGTCGAAGAAATTCAAAGTCCTGGGTGAGCAATGAGCATGGGCTGTTGCCCCGCAAGCAGTGGGCTGATGTACCTTGGCATATGGATGAGGGAAGAGCTATGGGGATACAATTGAGTGCTCGCATGGTAGCCGGTAGGTAGGCAATTAATTGTCGTCAAGAGTTTCCAAGAGCTCGATGAGACCCGAATCCGGTGTGTAGGGCGTGTCGATATCCCAGCTGTTCAAGCTAGACAGCCCAAGTTGCCCACATTCAGTCGGAGGTGATTAGCGGGTTTGGGGAATCTACACAAGTGAAAAAGGAAGAGAGTTAAAATAGGATTAGAGAGAAAAGCAGGATCGGGGACGAGATGTCTAGGTCACATGTCAACTTACAATTTGATAAAGAGAAGACTCTTGCGAGGTAAACGAGGCACCTGTACGGAAACGAGGTCCTAACAAGGGCATGCAAGTATTCGCTAAGAATCGAGGAACAGTAACGAGATGCTCAGTGTATAAAAGAATATAAGCCTCTATTTACCTAGGTACCTTACCATCAACTGGCTGCCTGGGTATGGTGCATGCCTGGTAAATTCATACCCCGCATCTGTCATCTCCAATTGCTTCCCCAACCGCAGGCCACTAATAAAGTAGGTACATATGTACCTATGTATCCCTTTGCCTTGTCACCATCAATACCATCGCATCCTTGGTGGGGCTGCCAGATTCTGTGGTTCCCAGACTTTGTACTGGACCAGCTGTCCCGGCCAATTGTTCAGTCCACCATCATAGACGCCGACAGACGCGTCTCTTTGCTATCCGTACAATGACGAAAATCGAGTCCTTGCCAGCAATATTCATCCGCTGCAGCGACACGGGCCTACGAGCTTCGCCTACATTCTCAGGCTACCACACCACTTGATCTGCACCCTCGACCTTCAAGGCTTCAACCACTCTGGCAGTGGCTGTCCGCTGTCCCCACACTACAGTGGGCTTCGCCTCAAGGGCTTTTCAGACCAGATGCACCTCCGCCTGCCTTCACTCGCGACACTGCTCTTGATCTGACATCAACTTGAATGCATAAAAGAAAGCAGCTTTGCGCCAGATCTTGTAAACACGTCCTCTCAATTACCTCAATCCGCACCGCCACGACCGCAATCGAAGCTTTGCCTACTTCTGCTCGCGCATTCCTCGCCATCGTCACCAACCAACCCGCCATCGTCATAGCTGCTCACCTCAATCAGCTGTTCCAAAGCTTGCAGTAATTGCAGTACATATTTCCAGCATAGATTCTGTTGTCAGCCAAAATTTGGCGCCTTTCCAATTCGTTGATTCCGCGCCCACTGCGTGGCCTGCCTTTTGGCGCGACCACGTCGGCCGCCGCTCACCTAGCCTACCGCCAATTCGGTCGCGGCAGTCAGATATTTGTCGCCATCAAATGATGCGCGACGAGGCACTTCAGATGACAAGACGCAATTTCAGCATTATTGTTGCTGAAAATGTCTGACTCAGCTGGCTCGGTGAGCCCCCATAATGGCTTGACCAGCTCTGCTCCTGCAAAAAAGCGCAAGAGAAAGAGCCGCAAAGGCCTCGAAAAGAGATTTACATGCGAAATTGATGCATGCGGCAAAGTGTATTCACGCGCAGAACATCTGTAAGCTTGTAACCAATTTCCAATTTTTGTCTCTGACTAACCTTGCTTCGCAGTCAGCGCCATCAGCTCAACCACAACTCACCCCAGACATTCTGCTGCGAGTATCCTAACTGCAGCCGCACTTTTGTCCGTCCCGACTTGCTGAAGCGCCATTTAGACAGACATGTCGCAAAAGAGACTCAGATGGCTGAGACAAACACAGCTGCAGCTTGCTCACTCTCACCATTGACACCCGTGGCAGCCGTGCACCCGCAGGAGTACAGTCACCATGGCCAGACTGGCAGAGCATACGGAGTGAGCGTTGGGACCGCGAGACAATTTGACAGCAGTGTCGCAGACTCATACATGGCTCCTACTAGTCCTATCGCCAGAGTAGACACGCAACAAGTTCCGCTTCGAAGTCATCCCAATCTCAACTCACACCAGGCTGGCCTGGGCTACAGCTTGCCATCAACAAATTACACACAAGCACCAGGCATGCAAGATATGCCCCACGAAACTTCACCAGTAACTGATCAGATGGTCATTTATGATCATCTTCCCATGGGTGATGCCGGCCCGGTGTTTGGTGCTGATGCTGGGCTTCGCAAATCTCCCACTGGTGGGATGCCCGAAGACTTTATGGTCTATTTGTTCGATTCAGCGCCAAATAATACCGAAAATGGCAACAGTGTTCTGCCACAAGCAGCTGCCCGGTGAGGACTAAATCATATTTACCTCTGTAATGACTAGAGCTAATACGCGTTGCAGCTATGGAGAACTCAACCAGGCTCAGTACCCGAACAGCAATGCATATCTCGCAAATCGATCCGGTCCAATCCAGCAAATAGGACCACAGCAAATCATGTCGGTGTACAATCTACTCGAACCAAACATGCCGGAAGCCAGTATGTCTGATGCCAGGAGCCAAGAATTGTTTGACTACATCAAGGATCGGTTCCACGGCAGCGAGAGCGAAGATTTACGGCAAACGAGAGTTTTTATTCTTTCCGGCGACAGAAGTAGAAGTGACCACATACTGAGCAAGCGAATGATGCAAGCCTATATTGGGTCCTTCTGGAAGCACTTCAACGCCCAGATGCCGATTCTGCACAAGCCGACCTTTGTCGCCGACAAGACACCGATGATACTGCTTTTGGCAATCATGGCCACTGGGGCTGCGTCTCTGGATAAGAAGCGCGGGACCGAGGTAACCATGGCAGGAGTGCGCCTTTCCAACTTTATTGTCACACATCTGCGGTGGGAAGTATTCATGGACCCAGGCTTTCGGCCCCCGGCGAAGCTATGGATATTTCAAACGCTCATATTCCTGGAGCTGTATGAGAAGATGTGCTCAACAAGAGAATTGCACGAAAGAGCGCACATTCACCACGCCACAACTATTACACTCATGCGGCGCGGCCGCAGTTTGATAGGGAAAGCATCCTCGGAATCACCCACGCACGCAGGTGGCCCCAGACCGCCCAAGACTGCAGACGAGCAATGGGATCAATGGATCATCAACGAGTCAACGAAAAGAGCCGCCTGTGCGGCTTTTATGATTGATTCCCTTCATGCCACCATGTTTGGCCACTCGGCCGTCATGGCTGCCCATGAGATGCGCTTGCCGCTGCCGTGTGACGACTCATTGTGGAAAGCTACGAGCAGTGCTGAATTCAGTAGGACCGAGAGCAAACTCGTAGAGCAGGGCGTGACGCCCATGTCTTTCTTGGAAGGGCTAAAAAGAACACTCAACAAGCAGCGAGTTCACACAACATACTTTGTGAGGGCTGTTCTCATGGCAGGACTTTTAAATGTCACATATCATCTAAGTCAGCGTGATATGCAAGCCAATGTACTTGGTGGCGGTATGGGACACGCCGCCGGTGGCCGAGACAAGTGGCGAATTGCGTTGACGCGAGCATATGACTTTTGGAAGTCGGATTTCGATGGTTCACTAAGCGGAAAGCAACCACAGCGGGATCCGTATGGTGATGATGAGATAGACACGGAGATGTATACCATGTTTGAGGGACGCACGGTGCTGCATCATCTTGCCCACATGGCCATGCACGCTGATATTGTCGACTGTCAAATCTTTGCCGGAGCCAAGAGGCTCCTGGGTCGACCCGTCAGCGCAAACGAATACGCAGCCGCACAGCGGCGTATAACGGAGGACTGGGCACCGTCGGCGAAAGCTCGCGATGCTGCCTACTACGCCCTCAAGCTCCTCCGCTTCGTGCTCGCGCCGGACCAGATCAGGCAGAGGGAGGACGTGCCGGTGCGGCCGCAGTCGGGCCAGCCGTACGAGGTTCGACACGACATCCTGCTCCACCGGCCGTGGGTGCTCTACTTTGCGGCACTCATCATCTGGTGCTACGGGTACGCCATCGAGGGACCGAGCCTGCGCTACGCGGAGCCGGCGACGCACCGTGATCGGTGGGCGCAGATGCGCGGCTACCTGTCCTTGCACGCGGAACTGAGCGACCCAAACGAGCTGCAGGAGGTGCGAGGCTTTAACGGTAACATCTCGATGCTCATGGTGTTGCGGGACTCGCTGCGACAGTCACGGTGGGAGCTGCTGCACGAGGCGGGGGAGCTGCTGCAGAACTGCATAGCGCTGAGCCAGGGCCGCGTGCTTGCATAGAACAGCATTGTAGGCGCAGCAGGGCTGCAAATGACAAGCAAACAAATACCCAATTCTATATTTAAAACATGTATGCAAACGCAACCTACTTTTCGTCAATTCAGGGCATCATCATGGTGAGGCGACAGCGTAGCATTGGCGACGCGGTTGTGGAGCCGGATCGGCTGGATGTACGGGGAGGATCCATTTGAGAGACTCTACGTTAAATATCGACCGCCGCCGTTAGCAGGCAGGCACATGCCTAGTTATACGCCTATGGAAACCGGATAAACCGACTTTGCTGCAGAAGATGGTTCGACTCTTGTTCGACTAGGGCTGCGACGGTCACTTGACACGCGGGGTCGCTTAGTTTTACGCTTCTTGCATGTATCACATTAAGTCGGCGGCGGGTGGTGAAGACGATGTGCAGTCTGTCGCGCCGTCTGTGGCGAGGCGCGGCGCGGCGACAACCGACGCAGCGACGGCGTGTGAGTGTTGATTACGTCTTTGATGGAAGGTAACATGGCGGGTTCTGATAGCTGTCGCTCCTTGTATTGTCAGTGCTGTTTCCTTGGCTCGAGATGATGCTGTTTGGCTGCTGAAACGACCAATGAACCTGCAATCAGAACAATGCACACAGTGGTTTCTTATTATTAACAGGTGCGAATGTGCACAAGAACCTCTGTACGAGAAACAAATTTTTTTATGCTGCAGTATGTTTTTAGGCGTTTTCTTTTCTCAATTCCCACAGCTGTAGTGTTGGATAAATAACGGTTGTATACGCCGAATGCACGTTCGATGAGTGCCACATAGAACACCTCAGTGATGGTGCACAAATACTATTGTTACATTTGGTGTTGTGATTGTCGTTGTGATATTACTCAAGGCCTACTTAAATCCTATCTCGCACAAAAACCAGACTTACACAACCGTAAACTTTGCTGCCTTGATCTTCCCACGACAGCTCACAGGTTTCGGCCGCGGTACCCATTATGCGGCACTATACAGCAAATCCAATCATCGTATCAAGCAAGCATGGGTCCACAGAAAAATGGCCAAAGGGGTTATGATTGAGCTGCCAGGGGCACGGCTGGGGCACGGCTGGGGCACGGCTGGGGCACTGCACTTGCTTCTTTCCAAACAATAGACGTATGGTGGTGACCTGAAGCCTAACCATGTCGGCGTACGAGTTCAGACCGTCGGCTGGCTTTCACCGGAGCGAGATCATGGCCTCCTACGGTGAAAGTAGCAACCTGTGGACGTTGGGTGTGGCCAATAGTCTGGCTGATCAACAGAGAGTATCCATGATGTTTTGCCGTCAGTCCGTGGCAGCCTGGGAGAAAATACGGGGAACAAAGGCCTGGGGTCCAGAAGCAGTTTCAAGAAGAAGAGTCGGGGCCTTATTGAATGAGGGGAAGTGAAGGAGGGGAAGCGTTCTTGAAAGAGGGGAAGTGAAAGAGAGGAAGCGTTCTCGAAACAGGGAAAGACGGGAGGCGTTCTTGCAAGAGGAAAGGCGTTCTTGAGACAGGGGAGATCCTTTGTTACTTGTTCTTATTTCTTTATCCTACTTTTAAATTGCATCGAGTCAACTCGTTCCGTGACAGTTAAACTAGGCAGCAGTTACGACGTCGCACAAAATACATCACTATAAAAACACCCCCGTGGCTCCTGTGCACACACTTGACTTCTTCTTCCTCCTCCATCATTACATCGTTACTAGCGGATATCTGCATACACTTCCCAGGACCTTTACCATCGCATTTCGGCAATCATGGCAGCTTACAATGTCGAGGAGGAAATCGCCGCCTTCTTCAAGAAAAACAACAGCCTCCAGGGCTGGTTGCGAAGAGAAAGCTCGCAGCCTCACAGGCAGTGACAAGGTTTTGGGGATTCCCATCCAGGGCCATTCCAGCTACTCCATGTATGCTGGTGCTAGTCTGGAACATGTCGTCCAATGTCGACCCCGGTCGTTGGCTCTGAAGATGGGCATGTATGATTTGGCGACAGACATCCATGGAACTTTGGTCCCTGCTGTTCAGTCCCACGGCGAGCTTGGTGGTAGTGACGTCGACGAGGACGGTAGAGAGTCACTTGTCGTTTATCAAATGAAACGGCTGCCTGGTATCACGCAGCTGAATTTTGCGCTCTCTCACAATGTTTCACAGGACTCCCCCGAGTTCTTTCCGTTCCGTCGGAATTTATTCACCGATGTTGCCAGGTTTGTCCACCCAACACCAAGTCATGACAGTCATTAACAGCCCATAGCTTTTTTGCTCGATCCTGGCTGGCACCGCAGTCGGTCTCCTCCGAATACCAGGAAAACCTCAAAGCAGAGTACGGCCGAGATCTAAAACAACTCCTCCATGGTCTCCCAGAAAGATTTCAGCCCTATGTAGAGACTTGTCTGGCTTCTCTTGATGACATCATGTCCCTCCCCATGGTCCTTTCGCACTGGGACTTTGGTGTCAGCAATCTGCTGGTGGATGAAGCTTCTTGCCATCTGAAAGGAGTTGTTGACTGGGCAGAAGCCACGGTATGCCCCTTTGGCCTCAACTTGCATTTCCTCCAGAGATTTGCGGGCAAAATGCACCTGCGCAACGGCTGGTCGAAATTCCCCGACTACGACGCCGTTCAAGAGACCTTTTGGGCAGCATTTACGCGCCAAGTTGGTAGTCTTGATGATGAAACGATTCGCATCATCAAGAGAGCGCGATTGCTGGGAGTCTTGCTGTCGCATGGTTTCACCTGTAGGCTTGCCAATGAGCCTGAGCCTGTTCCCCTCAAGGACGATGACCATGGACGCTACCAAATGATGTATCTCGATGGCTATCTTATAAACTCGGCTGAACGTCTTGATGGTGTGGACTAAATGACGTAAACTAGCTGCTATGGCACTGATTCCAATGATACTGGCTGAAAACAAGTAGCTCAAGATATTTTGCTGTTTTCAATTGAGAACACATTGCAAAACCAAACTTGGTGATATTGAACCAAAGTTATCAAGCGTATCCTCCGTATCCATTGCTAGGCCAGCATGTCAACCTTTGATTCGATGTTCAATCAGTAGTTTAAAGAACGCCAACATGAATCAAGGCAGCTTTGAGGTCATCGACGTTGTCAAGTTTCGGGAGTGGTTTGCCGGCATTGAACACATTGTGGTTTCCACCCTCCATTGCAGAGTGAGTCTCATTCGCCTGGCAGGCGCGTGGCCCGTTTGGGCCGTTTTCAAAGTGCCATCCGGTCACCCGAGAGGGCCTGCATCCATAACGGCATCAGTTTGGATCATGACAGTTCCGTCATCGAGGATCAGCTCGCTCATGGAATAATCGTTGCAGTCACCCAAAACCTGAAGGCCGATAAGAAGAGCGGAAGGACTGGCGAGAAAAGTTGCCATGATGAGTCGGGATGAGCGCTAGTTTTTCGGTGCTGATGGTAATTTCGAGTAATTCCGGAAATGTTCCCATTCAACTTTAGGACAATATTAATTTACGAGGAACAATTAGAAAGAAGCATGGCCCCTCTATACTTTTTCTGCCCTTGGTACCGTAATAGCCAGCCCCTACTTATTTGTCCATTTCAAAATGGCTGAATCAGGCCTATTAACTGCCCTATTCAATGTTACGTAGACCGCTGCTGCGACCTACCGTGTAGAGGGACAGATGATATGCAAATACTCAGACGCCACGCTTCGCCCGAAAAGTCTGTCGATGGGAGTCCGTGATTGTGGTGCAGCAAGACGGCTACCTCTGTGCTTGCGAACCACCCAACGTTGGCATGGATGGTAGCCGCACGGATATTTCGGATAGATGCAGCCTGTTCATGGTGCCACTGAAACGTTCAGCGGCCGAATCTTTGTCGCACAGCTTCCGATGAGTCGTGCCCGGGGCTTTGCTTGCTCACTCCCATCAGCCGCTCTTACGGAATCGTCTAGAAGCTCTGCTTCAAATGATATTATATCCTGCGACTGCCACGGCGGAGAAGCTCATCGAAAGGTTGAAGGGTGGCATTGTTGGCACGATAGCCTTCCAAGTATTTGGGGGTCTTTTGCCTTTCAAAGGCAACGAGAAAGGGGAGAAGTGGTGAAATTATACTGCCATAATACGTTATGAGTCAGGCAAAATTGACGACATTCTTAATGGACAAAGTCGAGTAGCGCTGCAACGACATGATTAGGTATTCATATTCACAGTACGAAAAGGGACAAGCCGTTTTTAGATGTAGACGACGCCCAGTACCTCTCATGTAGTAGAGTAGCCTATCAAATATAAATACCTGAGATAATATATATTATAAAATAAATATTTCTATAATTCAATAGTTACTAGATATATTATTTTATAAAAATTAAAATTAATTTGTTAGTAAATATCTTTTTAGAGTCCTTTTTATTAAGTAATTAACCTAGCTTTATAATAAACCTTATATATAAATTAATTAATTAGTAGAGGTACTTATTTTGTAGCATAAGTGCCTGTTACTTGGAGGTACTAGGGTCCTCCTTCCCCATAGCACTACTCTTCACAAAGCCGCCCCACCAACATGCTGCATCCGTCCGCGATGACACTCGTTTCTCGCGTTGCTCTCGACGGGGACTTTGACCATCACAGTCGAATTAGAGACAAATACCACGATGACGCAGCTCACCAGGCTGCCCGCCGAACTTTTACATCAAATCTTTAGCTGGCTGGACCCGCGGGACCTGGGAGCGCTACCCCGCGTCTGCCAGGTGCTCAACAACCATGTCAAGGGCAATTGGAAGCTGTGCCAGGATGTATACCTGAACCATTTGGTGAGTTTGGCGTCATCCAGTTGCGAGCTTGGGATTATGGAGGGGATTCTAATGTTTTTTAGGATAAACCACAAGATCATAACATTATAGACTGGGAGCAAGCCTTGCATGACTTTGCACGGCTCAAGCTTATATGTGATCGTCCGGCAGCATCGGACAAGGTACGAAGGCCTCCATCTCCCGGAAAATGCATAGATTGGCCATGGGTGTGTTTAGCTAACATTGAGTGTCTTTTGCTCCTCCACAGGAATCAGAGCTGCCATTCGTGCATAAGACGGTGACGGATCTCCTCGACCGCGCCTCGTCTCGCGGGTACACCAACGACAACTCCAACACGCACAGCGCCTCGCGCAACGCCGACTTTTTGCGGCAGCTCTTTAGCAGCAGCGACTCGACGCGGGCCGCCTTTCTCGAGCGCTCCTTTTTGTTTGAGCGCGTGCGCTGCGAGCGGCCGCTCGCGTTTCCGCGCAGCGCCAATGACGACGACGGTGCCGCCGCCGCCGCCGCCGTGACGCATCAGCGCAGCGCGCGGCTGCACTGCCTCTACGGAGCACCCATCCTCAACGTCGGCCGTCTCCGCTCCACGCGCACGTATCCGTTTGCGTGCTCGACCGTGTACGACATGCGCGGCCACACGGAGCGCACCGGCTGGGGGCCCTTTCGCGATGACGGCTCTGGCAAGGTAGACTGGGAAAAAGTCGAGGCCGTCATGGTGGTGCTGGGGTACAACATCCAGTCGAAGCGCTTCGTTTCCAAGCTGTTTAGCGACGTGTGGAACACGCCGTTCTCGGGCTCGTGGTCGCAGAGTTTTATGCAGACGCCGGCGCTGTCCCCGGCGCATGAGCTATCGTCGCTGGAGCTGAGCGATCCGTATGGCATCACGGGCACATGGTATCGGGTATGCGTCAATTGGTACCTGTTTGACTTTTTTCGAGGTTTGTTGCTAACGTTCTCAGGTGGTATGTTTTCTCGACTACAACGACTTTTTTAATTACAACTTTCCCATGGGGGATCCGTTTCCTGAGAATCTGCCGCGGCCGGGTATCAGCGTAGGCGAGGCCACGCGACTCATAATTCTGAAATTGCACATTACACGTATAGAAGCTCCGGGCCCCGATGACGGACAATCCCTTCCTGTCGTGCATTTTGCCGGCGATTCGCGGCTCTTGGATGACGGCTGGGATGCTAACGGGACTTCCGAACTCAAGGGTGAGTGTTTCCTGCACAACCATGATTCGCCTACTCGAGAAACACGTTGGTGACTGACAATAGCGGCAGGCACTGTCCGCCTGACAAAAGAAGGCGAGGTGCGCTGGACATCAACGTCCATCTACAACGGCGAAGAGCGGTGGAAGAGCGAAGGGATTCAGGTCGGCGGCGTCCGGTCGGCGCGCGGCGTGCTGGGCTTTTGGTTCGACAGCGAGTACGACGCGCATGGGCCGGTGGGCCCCACGGCCATCTGGAAGGCGAGCGACTCGGAGGCGCCGTACGGCAAGATTGCGGACATTCTACCAACGGGGTTCCTGGCGTACAGCGCGCTGGTGTCGGTGGACGATTCGGACCCCGAGGGCGAGATGGACTACACGGCCGATGAGGAGGACGAAGAGGAGGAGGAAATGGACATTGACTTTGACTTGCTGCGGGGAGAGCTGCCGGCGCTGCTGCTAGATGCGAATATGGAGATTTTGACGGCACCTCCGGCAGAGGACGATGTGAACGATTGAAAGGCCGATTGATTGAAACGAGGCAGGACCCTTGTATAAAAATAACGTTTTATAATCTATCGATAATATGTCGCCCTTTTAGATAGAGTGTTGCCACATCTACTGAAAACGCCATGCATAAATGAGACCAAATAGCCGCCCCGGTCCACATTCCGACGCCCTTTGCAGAAGACCGCCTCCCTCTTCCTCTCCCTCTCTACAACTTCCCAACGGGCGGGTCCGTATTCACCTTGTCATGGTTACAAATGGCCAAAATGGCACCATCCGACTTTCGTCGTAGCGTGCCGCGCAGCATGGCCAGCCTCTTACCGACCGACACAATCTCACACTCAACAACGCACTCTGTGCCGACGGGCGCGGGGCGCAGGTACGAGACGTTGAGGCTGCGCGAGACGCCCATGAAGCTCCAGTAGCCCGGGCTGCAGACGAGGGCGAGCGGCATCGACGTGGCCCAGTCAAAGAGCGTGGCGATGGCGCCGCCGTGCATGTTGTCGCTGGCGTTGTTGTGGCACTCGGCGACGGAGAAGGAGAAGACGACGGAAGGGTGCGGCGCAAAGGCGTCGACGGAGATAAGCTTGACGTAGGGCGAGATGCGGCTCTGCCAGTTCTGGAGAGTCGCGGGGAAGGGGGACCTGGTCAGCTTGGAGCTGAGGTTGTCGCATTGCGGAATTTGGGGAGGGGGGGGCGGGCAGACGCGAGGGCTTGTCGTGTTGTTCTTGGGGAAGTTGTCTTGGGGAGTTGTCTTACCTTGTCGCTTTTGGAGGCAAAGTCTAGAAAGAGCTGGACGCGCTCCTCTGGCGTGCCTGTGATTTCCATTGTGTCTAATTTTGTCCTCAATATCCAAACTGATCGAGTTGTGAGTCGACAAGTGCTGATTGATGGTGGGATCGTGGAAATGTATATAACCGAGCTACTTTATTAGCGACAGCCGAGGTAGTAAGCCAGCGTACGGGCGCCTGGGAACGAATTGGTGGTTCAGTTGGGTCAAGTATTGTTTGTCTGCGCGGTTGATGCTACGGCGTAAATTGGACAAAATGTCGGATTTGGTGAATAAGTGCACGGGAAGACGGGGGCGTGTACGAGGCGCAAAGGCCATCGCAAGACAGGGCAGCCGATGTGAGTGGCTGCGACGAGCCTCGGGACGCCGAGTCCCCGCCGTCTTTCACGGGGCTGCTCCGGGGAGCCGCGAACGGCACTATATTATGCGGGGAAAAAGCCTTTGGCAGGCCTGCAAGTTTAGTGGGTACTAGTAGGTGTCGGGGAGCAGGGAAATTCGCTAAACGAATCTTTACTTGCTCACAAGTTAATGAGTGTCTGGCGATGCAGCAACTCTGCAGTGGACTTGCTTGGAAACACTTTTGAGAGGCTGTAATGTCTCTCCGACATATTCGATTCACAAATCAGCCTTTCGGCACCTATACATCGCACCAATGTCCCGGCAGTCGCCAGTTGTGGTGACATGAGGCCTCTAGGGTAGCTAGGTAGCTTAGTTTTGGTCAAGTAGGACTGCCGAGGTTCTTTTCACATGAGGCAGGCCCACGCAGTACTCTTCATCTTTTTTCATCAATTCCACCTCCATCACCACCTCGAAGCCCTTCCTACAGCTATGCCTTGATACGAAGTGACGATCAACCACCACCTCCATAGCTCCCTCGCGACTTTGTTCTCCGTGCGCCGCTCGCCGCGGCTTCCGACGCCCTCGGCCAGTTGCGCATCGGCCCACTCCAATACACATCATCCATCATCGAACCTGGCCCCCTCAACACCATCCAAAAAAAACCACAGCAGCTAGCTCTCCGCCACCGCTGCCATGGAGTTTGTTACGGCCCTCCGGGGCACCTTTGACGATCAGAAGCCCTCGCTCTTCGAGGTGCTCTCGGAGCAGCAGCTCAGCAACCTGCTGCCGCCCACGCTACGCTACCTGCTGACCGTCGCCACGCAGCGGCACCCGCGCTACCTGCTGCGCCTGCTCAACTCGTTTGACGAGATCTACGCGCTGCTGATGCTGCTGGTCGAGCGCCACTACCTGCACACCCGCGGCGGCTCCTTCACCGAGCACTTTTACGGCCTCAAGCGCGAAAAGGCCCTCCGCGCCGAGGTGCCCCGCGCCAGCATGGCCGCGCCGCACCTCGTCCGCGACACCCTCAAGCTCACCGCTAGAGACGTCTGGATGAACCTGGCCGTCCTGGTGGGCGTGCCGTATCTGAAGTGCAAGCTCGACGAGGGCTACGAGGTGAATGCGCCCCGCGCGCTGCTCGGCGCCGCCTACACTCGCATGCCCGACAACCCGACCCTGCGCGACCGCTTCGTCCACTACTACCGATGGTTCCTGACCAACATATACCCTTCTATTAATGCGGCGTACTATTTTGCCATGCTAGCGTTTAACTTGGGCTACCTCTTTGACCGGACAAAATATCACAACCCGCTGATGTGGCTCATCGGCACGCGCATCCGCCGCATGACGGGCGCCGACTACCAGGCCATTGATGCACTGACGGCAAAGTCCAAGGCCGATGGGCGGCCTGGGCGGCCTGGGCAGTCGCTCTTGTCGCCGCGCCGGCTAGGCTCCACGGTGCTCTCGAGTCTGTCCGTTGCCCTGCCCATGAGCATCTTTGCGCTCAAGTTCCTCGAGTGGTGGTACCAATCCGACTTTGCCAAGCAGCTCTCGCGCAAGGCGACGGAGAACATTGAGCTGCCCCCTCCGATCATTTCCGGTCTTTGGAGCAAGCATTTAAAGAAATCCAACCCAGCAGCAACAGACGAAAAGCCCGTCACTCCAGCAGACGACGGCGAGGCCAGCGACGCGCCGGAGAGGGAAGTCAGCGCCAAGGACGCGCCCCTCGCCAAACCTTCACGGCTGCCCGTCTACGTCGTGTCGTTTCCCCGAGACTCGTCGCGCTGTCCCATCTGCGCAGAGGATATTGTGACGCCGACAGCGTGCCAGACGGGCGTCGTCTACTGCTACACGTGCATCCACCGGTGGATCGAGGGCATGCACCCCAAGCAGGAGGCCTTTATGGAGGGCAAGACCGGCAGTTGGGAGAGTGGACAGGGCCGCTGCGCCGTGACTGGACGGCGCGTCCTGGGCGGCACGGAGGGATTGCGACGCATCATGGTATAAGATTGCGAGATGGGGCTTTGAAATATATCGAAAGCTTGGCGATCCGGAACTGGGAAGAAACGGGCAGCGCGTGGGCCGGGCAAACTGATAAAGAGGACCAGGACCAAAGGGGGGAGGGGGAGCGGGAGGGGGAGGGAGGGGGCTTTTAATAGCTCACATCGCATTCGTGTCTGTAATGGATCTACACAGGAACAGAAGTCTAGATGTGATGTCTGTTTTTTTCTTCTTCCGGATTTAGGGGAATGGGGAGATACAACGTTGTACATGAGGCGAGTTTTTTTTTTTTTTTTCCCTTGCAGGTGGGTGATTGCACATCTCACGGCGTTTCGACTTTTTATTGTATAATAACAAAAAGATTGAAAAATTAGTACAGATTTGGGTAGCGTGCCGCCTAGGGATGGTCTGCTCTCGCCCTCGCTGAGAGGCATGCAGAAAAGGGTCGTGAGCCAATCAGGGATCGGTGTCGAGGGTTCAACAAGTGGTTTCTGGAATGTTGGCGACTAAACCTTGATGCCGGCCAGGCACGGGTATGAAGGCGGCGCACGCCGCTAGAAGGGCGGCGGAACAGACTCAAGGACCCTAATGTCTCACCAAAAAAAAAAAAAAAAATCTACAGCAGTTTACCGACAAGAACTCAATTTGCCCGCATTTGGACGGGCTTGTCCAAGACGTACATGCAGACGATGGGCACCCACCGGCCCGGCGACCCGTTCATCATTGGTTCAAGGGCGAACGAAGCCTAGAAACCCCCAATCACTTCCGCTTCCGGACCAGAAAAACCCCTTGTCTCGACTCCTTGTTCCTGATAAAAAGGAAACTTGTTGATGCGCTAGCGATTGAAGCATTGTTGTTAGCGCGGCCATCCCATTGTTGGCCGCCTTGGAGCCTTGCCCAGGCACGTTACGAATCGCCTCGCACTGGAATGCTCCCTGGCCCCCTCCAACCCCAATTGTGGCGCGGTTTTGTCACTTTTTTTCCTTTCAACATTGTCGTCTCCCTTTTTATTCTGTCCCCGAAAATGCCTTTGGCAACGGCGATTTCTTCAACAGCTGGCCAGCCTCACTTGGTCGAGCTCCCCATTCCAGCAAAGATGCTGCCAGGCCCACGCAGCTTTGGCTTGTGGCCTCAGATTCGGATCATGGTCCAGATACCTACACATATATAGTCTTTCCGTTGGCCTGACGATACCAATTTGGTATTCTCTTTTCTCATCAGACTTGAACCATCATCTGTTCATACTACCGGGGACTTAAGAGACCCTTTTCTTCACCATCTCTCTCTCTCACTCTCTCTCTCAAGTCTCGAGTTAGCCCTGGGATAGTCACGCAGGAAAAGCTCTTGACGCACACAAACCCGCCCATCATGGCTTACTCTCTAGCCACCTCGTACGCCGGGGATGCCCTCATCAATGGCTTCAACTGGATCGACACGCGGGACCCCTCCAATGGCAACGTCCGTTACCAGAGCCAGGCAAACGCCGCCAGCCAGGGCCTCTTTGCCGTCGACCAGGACACGGGCGTCGTGCGCATCGGCGTCGACCACACCAATACGTTTGACGTCTCAGACGGCCGTCCGAGCATCCGCCTCGAGAGCAAGGAAGCCTATAACCAGGGCCTCTTTGTCGCCGACTTTCTTCACATGCCCCCGTCTCAGTGCGGTGTATGGCCAGCTTGTAAGTTATGACGCCAGGCAAACCCAACATCCCACACAAAACTTTTCCTCTTGGCTAACTAGGAAATTCTCTTGCGTAGTCTGGGCATATGGACCCAACTGGCCCAACAACGGCGAGATTGACATCATCGAGGGCGCCAACACGGCGCATCGCAACATCATCTCGGCGCACACCAACGCCGACTGCTCACTCGGCGACGACGTGCTGCGCATGGCCTCTGGCGCGGCGCAAAACAAAGACTGCAATGTCGTCGGCGCCGACAATGTCGGCTGCGGCTACGTGACCCCCGCGAGCGACACGTCGTCGTACGGCGACACCTTCAACGCCGTCGGCGGCGGCATCTACGCCATGCTGTGGGACGACGACTTCATCAAGGTCTGGCACTTTGACCGCGACGCCGCGCCCGCCGACATTGCCGCCAAGAAGCCTAGCCCTGCCGGCTGGGGCAAGCCCGCGGCCGTCTACGGCGGCAAGAGCTGCGACGTCGAGTCGCATTTCCGCGACATGAGCATCGTCCTCAACATCAACTTTTGCGGCGACTATGGCAATGCTGTCTGGAAGAGCGATGGCTGCTCCGCGCTCGCGCCTACCTGCGCAGAGTGGGTGGCCAAGAACCCGGCCGCCTTTGCCAATGCCTACTGGGACGTCAACTACATTGACGCCTACGTTCAGAGCGCCAGCAACACGTCCACCATGTCCTCTGTGTCCTTTGGCAACTTGACCAGCAGCACCGTCTCTAGTCAGAGCCAACCGAGCAACATCCCCATCACGTCACTCTCAAGCACTCTCTCTGACAGCAACAACAATGGCACCCTTACGCGCTTCCCCGCGGCCAACTCGTCTTCCACGTCGAGCCTCCCCACCGCCAACAACAACTCTTCCGCGCCCACGTCTTTGGTGCTCAGCTCCTCAGCAGTGCCCAGCTTCTCCGGCCCAAGCAACTCCTCCTCCTCCTCCTCCTCCGCGTCCACCGCCCTCGTCATCACCAACGTCCCCACCCGCTTCTCCTCATCCTCCACCGTCGTCGTCAGCCAGGGCGGCCCAATCCCCACCGCCAGCCTGCCGTCGCCGAGCGGTCCGCTGCGCGCCAACCCGGCCAACCTCAACGACTTTTCGTACCTGGGCTGCTTCGGCTCCAGCAGCGACTTCAAGTCCTTTGCCAAGGTGGGCGACAGCCCCGACATGAACCTCAACAAGTGCACGGAGCTGTGCCGCGGCAAGAAATATGCCGGCGTCTTCGAAACGGCCTGCTACTGCGCGTCCGAGCTCGATGCCGACACGCGCGTCAGCGCCGACGCCTGCGACGAGCCTTGCCCCGGTGACAGCACCCAGCTCTGCGGCGGCCGCGCCAAGCCCCGCGGCAACTGGAACGATGGCAGCATTGGCGCCACGGCCAACGTGACCCTCCCGCAGACGACCACCTTTATCTCGGGCGTCGCCATGCCCATCAGCACGGGTGGTGGCGGCCTCCCTGGCTCTTCTTCTTCTTCCAGTGGTGCTTATGCCAGTGGTTCTTACTCCAACTCGACTGGTCCCGAGACTCCCAACACTTTCAGCTCCTCTGCCTGGAACATTGTCACTGATCCCAAGACCGCCGCCTCTGGCAGTTATGGAAGCTCTACTCCCACCTCCATCATTGGTGCCGCCACCACGCGCAACAGGACCACCCTCCAGACCCTCCCCACCGGCTCCGGCTCCTCTGCCTTTAACCCCTCTGTTGTCCCCAGCAGTGTCAGATTCAGCCCCTCTGGCTCTCCTGCCACAAACTCACACGGCGCTTGGTTCAACTCTACGAGCCCCGAGACCCCGACCCCGGCTAGCATCAGCTCTCAGACTGGCACCGCGCCCGTTATCCGTACCAGCTCTCGGTTCGGCACCGCACCTGTGGTCAGCATCAGCTCTCGATCCAGCGCCGCGCCGCCCGTCATCGGCACGGCGCCGCCCGTGTCCGTGGTCACCATCCCCGTCTATCCCCAGCCCAAGGTGACAAAATCCACCCTGTCTAGCAGCAGCAGCAGCCGCCCTCCTTCGTCTGCCGCTGTTAGCGGTTCCGCCCCTGCCCCCTTTGGCAATTCGACCCTCGCCGGTCGTCGCCGCTACAGCCCTGTCCGACTCTCCATGCCCAAGCACGCCCGTCGCGCCCATGCCGACCGCCGCGAGGCCTCTGACATGTTGCTCACCGTCTACGCCGCCATCGCCAAGGAGGAACCCCCCAAGCAGCCTCCCGGCATGGGCGGCGCCACCTCTGGCCTCTCCACCCAGCCCTCTTCTTCCACGGATACTCCAACGGCGGCCCAGCAGTCTACTTCCATGGACATTCCGGCCCAGCAGTCATTCGGCGCAAGTATCCCCGCTCAGCAGTCGTCCGGTGCAGGCATCCCCGCTCAGCAGTCTTTTGGCGGCAGCTCTCCCGGTCAGCAGGCTCCTGGTACGGGCTTCACCAACATTCCCAACTTCCCCGCGCAGCAATCCGCCGGTAATGCGGCCGCCATGCAGACCCCCAGCACCGTCACCAGCACCACCACTACCGTCGTGACCACCGTCACCTACCAGACCGTCTACCCCTCGAACCCCTCCAAGGTTGTCAACAAAGTCTTTGTCACGACCATTATCAAGGCTCACTGTGGCTGCACCGAGACCCCCCTCCCTACCATGACCGTGTCCATGACGACCACGGTGCTTTCTTGCGCGGCGTGCGGCCCGAGGGGCCAGAACTACGTGACTGTCACTGTTCCCTGCGATGAGTCCGAGGCCACGCCGACTGCCGTTGCCAACCTGCCTCCTGCACCCAACAGCAACGGCAAGGTGCCTGGTACTGCTAACAAGAACTTGATCCCTTCGAACGGTGACAGTGTACCTCCCACATCTGGCGGCAACAAGCCTCCCACGTCCAACGATAGTGTCCCTCCTGGTTCCAACGGCAGTGTCCCTCCTGGTACCAACGGCAGTGTCCCTCCTGGTACCAACGGTAGTGTCCCTCCTGGTACCAACGGTAGTGTCCCTCCTGGTTCCAACAGCATTGTCCCTCCTGCTTCCGGCGGCAACGTACCCACCCCGGCCAACAACGACAAGCCTCCTGCTTCCAACGGCAACGCACCTCCTTCAGCCAACAACGACAAAACTCCTGTTTCCAACGGCAACGTCCCTTCTGCGCCCAATAGTAACGCACCCCCCGCGCCCAACAGCAACAAGCCTCCCGCAGCCAACAGCAACAAGACTCCTTCGTCGAGCAGCGGCGTCCCTCCCGCTGTCAGCGGCAACAAGCCTGCTGCGCCATCCTCTACCGTTCCCACTGTTGCCGGTGCCTCTGGGTTCAAGGTGACATCGCTTCTCTTTACCACCATGCTGGCCATGGTTGTTCTTCTGTGAAGATGAAGCACACAAAAATAAAAGCAGAGCGATGATTTCTTGCAAACCTTTTTTGAATCTATCCCTGGGGGCTACACACAGATTGACATGAACCCCCCCCATGTGGACAGCACTACTATGATACAGCATCAGCGATTTTTCATTCTTCCTTTTTCCTTACTTGTCTCTTCTGGAATACCTTCTTCTTTAATTGTAAACAGTTGTACTAGAGTGTACAGAATTTGTTGCGCAGGCATCTTTTTTTTTGATCTAGATTGTTGACAGAAACACAATCCTACATAGAAAGCACCAACAAATGACAAAGAAATTCAAAATCAAAAAGATACGTTCTGGACTTGGTGACATGTTGGCACATGCAACTTATACATGCAGCTTCTTCCACTTATACCGAGGAGCCACTTTTGAGCTTCTCCTCCACAGGCGGAGTGCAGCAAATTCCCGGAGTGCGGAGTAATGACTTGGCCCGGTATTCTTGCAAAATACCTTTCATCTGAAGTCAATCTTCTTTCCTTCATCAGCAACCTATCTGCCATTTCGTCCCACCTAGAACGTTCACTCGGACCCGTGCTTCTCAACGCAACTTGTACGCACCAAACACACACCTACCCACACCACACCACACACGTTTACGCAACCCCCCCCCATCTCGGCGTCTTCCGAAACTTGACACAATCCTAGTACCAGCCCTCCCAATCACCCTCATCTTTCAAATGGACTGGAAGCGCTTGCAAGGCAACGACCCGACAGAGACGGCCGTCATTGCCGTCTCCGTCGCCTCCGCCGTGCTCTATCTCCTCCACGTCCGCGCCGCCCCGAGCAAAACGCGCATGGCCTACAAGACGCTCTCGACCTTGCTGCTCGCCTGCTTCGCCGCGCTACGCACCGGCCGCCTCACCTCGCCGCTCGTTGCCGCGCTCGCGCTTGGCTCCTTGGGCGACGCCTTCCTCGCCTGGCCCGGCGAGGCCAACTTTCTCTGCGGCCTGGCCAGCTTCCTGGTCGCGCACCTGTTTTACGTTGCACTGTTTGCGGGGCTCGGCGGCGGCAGCGGCGTGCAAATCATTGGAAAAGATGCCTGGCGGCAGGCCGTCGCGGGCGGCATGCTGCTGCTGGCGCCGGGCATGGCGACGGTGCTGATGCCGCGGGTGGCGGGTGCGCTGCGGGCGCCCATCCTCGTCTACACGGCGACGATTCTGACCATGGTGCTGGCGGTGCTCACGGTGCGCAGCGGGACGATTGTCCTGGGCGGGGTGCTGTTTGCGCTGTCGGACTCGATACTGGCGACAGAGGAGTTTGTGGTGGCGCGGGAGTCGGGCCATCGGCCTTGGATGCAGCACGCAGTTTGGATTTTGTATTACTCGGGCCAGTTTCTGATTGCAGCTGGGTTTTGATAAAAAAAAAAAAAAGGAACAGCTAGGTTTTATACTTCTAGAGAGTCTGATATGTACATGTTGCATGCGTTAAATATCCACCACAACCGCACGCGACTTTATGCGGCCGGTATCGCCATACATTTGGGCAGCGTTGACCATGATGCTGCCCTGGTTGCCTCTTGGACCGCCCATGAGCCACTTCCAGACAACCCCCTGAACGCCGTAGTAGACGATTTGCCACATGTACATCCAGGAGCGGTTTGGGAGGAAATCCATAATGGGGCCCCGGCGAGGGCGCGAGAGAAGCGTCTCGTACGCGGTCTGCATTTCGTCAAAGTAGATGGGCTCTTGTCCATAGGCCCAGTGACAGTGGCCAAAGACGTGCAGACGTGGCTTTACACGCCATACTTCGCGGAGCAAATGTGGGCAGCCAAGGTCAAGATCGAGGTGGTGTTTCTGTAGGCCATGAGAACATGTTTTAGTTTTTGCATTGAACATCAATACATACTGGCGGAGTGTGAGTGACAAGGATATCTGTCTGAGGTGGTACTCTATTGTACCATGGCTGCGTCACGGGAGTATATTGGAAGCTGTTGCAGTCAGCACAAGGAAGCGCGCCCCTATAATCCAATTCGGATAAAACTTACGCAAACTCTTTTGGCCCGCATTCAGGCACATCGCCAGCGCCAAATATGCTAATCTTTCGCCCCTTGACCTCTTGCACCGTCATGTCGCCCTGCAGGAACAAAATGTCCCCCAGCCGCAGCTTGGCCTTGCTGCGCACGTCCTCGTCCCGGCGCGCCCGGCGATCAAAGTAGGAATCATGGTTGCCCGCGACCACAACCTTGACCGGGTGGGCAAAGCCGGCGAGCCAGTCGAGCTGCTTCTGTATGTCGGCCGCGGTGCCCGCGTCGGTGAGGTCGCCCGCGTGGACCAGGATGTCCCCGTCGGGCACGTCGACGGTCAGGTCGTGCGTGTCCGAGATGCACACGACGCGCACGGGCGCCTTGCCGCGCGGCGGCGTGCCAGAGGGTCGCCCGCGCAGCCACACGAGTATGTGGTAGAGCTGGATGGCGAGAAAGGTGAGCGGCGAGAGGAGAAGGTGGTCGAGCACGGTGAGGCGCTGCCACTGCGAGGAGCGCCGCAGGCCGAGGGCTTGCAGCAGACCCATCTATCTGGGCGAGGGCTGGTTCCGTGGCTTGTTGAAATGGCCGGACGTAGATGAAAGGGGACAAGCAGTCGTTCGCAAAAGGAAAAGTTGATGAAGGCATTCGTTGATGAATTTTGAGATGGCTGGAGGCGAGCGCATTCGGGAGGTACATTGTTTTGACACTATTGTAACGTGCAGGCGAATGTACCCTTTCTAGCAGTCGTCACAGTGGAGCGATAGTGTGCGGCGCCCTGTACAAGTAGATTGGAGATGCTCAGCCAGTGGCGTCACCCACGTTGGCAATTCCCTGTAATGGGGTTAACGGGGGCTTGAGGGGCAATTTGTATATCGACCGAGTAAAGTTGATTTACTAGAATCATCTTGAACTGCCATGGGGCGAATTTTGGCTGTTTACTATATTTCCAGCATCGCATTAGAGTTGATTGTACGGAGTAGTCTAGAAACACTTGTGGCACCCCATGCATTGCTTGACCAAACAGGTACCTGTTTCTTCAGCCACCACCACTTATACAGGTCTTGCTTGGCACCATCTTTTTTTCTTTCCACCAGGCAGAAAAGCCGCCAAGACAATATCACCGTATTGGGTATTATTTCATGGCTTGGTTCTTTATCTTACGCTGACGTCCATGAAACTGGTCAAGTCGAGTGAGTATACGCAAGGCAGGGTAAGAGCCAGCCTCCGAATTCCAGACATGAATTACATAGTCCAACTCGATTGCGAAAATCATCTTGTTCCAGATCTAGAACAGAAAAACGAATGTACATAAATTCTTGTTCATATATGTACTGCAGATGAACTTTCTGCATTTAGCTTTGCATATCCTGCTGCATCATGCAAAATATCAAGTCATGACCAATCTCTTAGACAGTCTGCTTGAGCTTGCCAAAGTTGGGGGTACCAAGGCCAGTGACGGGATCCCAGCCACTAGAAGCAGAGAAACCATTCGTGTTGCAGCCAGGGTTGGAGCCCGAGGTGATGTCGTTGAGGCCGGAAATTGCCTTGCTGTACAACCAGGGGTTGAGGAATCCCAGAGGAGCACGGCCTTGCGATATGCGGTAGTCGTTCAAGAGTGCAATAACAGCAGCAAAAGTGGGAGAAGCTGCGCTGGTACCGGTGGCGTAGTCGTCATAGCCGCCGGTGACAACCTCAAAGTTCTCGGCCTGAGCGGCAATATCAGGGATACCACGTCCCTTGGGGTTGTATAGTCCAGAGTACTGCTTGCCAATGCGAGACAGGTAGCTAGAAGTGGCATTTGTCTGATAGCTAGGGGCGGGGTAGTACTCGGAGAAACCACCCGACGAAAGACCAGCTGCAGTCTCGGGAGAACCAGTAGTGCCACCAACAGAAGTGACCCAGGGGCAGCTGGCGGGGACTATCCGATCGAGGTTAACAAAACATGGTACAATAGTGAAGACAGTCATTTCACTCACAGGTGGGAAGGAACTTTCGCTTGCCAGATCCATCGTTGGCTTCGCAGTCGGTAGGCTGGCCACCCGAGACACCACCGTCACCAGAGCTACACATGAAGCTGACACCACGAGCGCCAAGCTTCATGAAGAGGTTACAGACATTGTCCGCATAGTCCTTGGGAACAGTCTGTTCATCATCACCATAGGAAGAAGTGATGGTTTGGGGAAGGCTAGACTTGGCGAGCATGTAGTTTAGCCAATCCAGGTAGGGCTCGTTGGTGTTTTTGTTGGGGTCGCTGCCAGATTCAGGCTTCCACGGCGGGCGGCCACCAGTCGAGTAGAAGACGTTGTTAATGCCAGCACTCAAACCAACGGTATATCTTTATCATCTTCATTAAAACATAATCTTTCGTCATTGCCTAGGACTGTTTACTTACTCGACATCAAGATCGGCTTCAAGGGTGCCATCACCGTCATTGGTACCGCCATTGATGAGCTCAACAGACAACTTGCCGGCGTTGTTGATATTATGCTCCTGAAGGAAGCTGCTCAAGTCATCTTGATTGGCCACTTCTTCAAGATAGCCGGCAACGCCGAGAAGAGACTTGCTGCTGCTGGGCGTGTAGTTGATGTTGTACAAGCTTCGCAGACAGGCAGGGTTGACAGAGCCACCACACTGAGCCCTCTTGGACTTGGGAGTCTTGGGAGACTTGCTGCGAGCGGATTTGGAAGCGGTGAGCTGACGGTTGATCATGCCCATGTCGCTGAACATGGTGGTGGGCTGGATCATGTTGACCTCGGAGTGTACAGCCTGGGGTAGGCTGTACTGGGTAGTACGGATCGTGTACTTGTCCTCGGCAGCATGGTGGTAGACGTGGTATTTGGTACCAAGCATCTTCTCAGCTTGAGAGACGGTGACGGTTACGGGCATCAGGCCGTTGGAGACTTCACCCGCCTCAACCCCGTGGGAAGACAGCCACGAAGTAACGCTCTCAACGGTCCCCTGGGTCGGGGCCGTCAGGGCATCAACCTCTGCCTTGCTCATGTGCTTGCCGTAATCGGCGTGCTCAGGGTGGCTCATTTCCAGCAGACGCTTCTGGAGCTGGTCCATATTCTGCTCTTTGAGACCAATGTGCATGTTGATCTTGTGGTCGGCGGGAGCATCCGAATGGACTTGCCAGCCCTGAGGGATCGTGGGAAGCGATTGCTTTAGCGTCATCTGAACGTTTGCCGGAGATGCGGCCGCCAGAGCGGCCAGAAGAGGTAGTAGAGAAGCATACATTGCCACGGGTGTCGAAATGGTATGGGAGAGTGCGACAGTATTTTTTGCAGAAATTTGATACACGAAACGGAGGCGTAGCCCCGGCTTTATCATCCAGCAGCTTGCTGTCTGCTGATTTCAAGTACCGATAACCCGCATCTGAACTATCAGAATTATGATGCCGTCTGCGGAGGCCAGAGAAACTCGGCCCGGCGGGGTGCAGACCAGTAACTAATAGAGGGAGATCATGAGCGAGCCAATACCATGCATGCGTGATGGATTAAACTATCTCGATCAAGAAGGTGGCACAACAAACGGCTACCGGCACAAATGTTCCAGTTTTGCCCCGCGAAAATGCGGTCCGCTCGATAGCAGACTTGGCATCTGTAAAAAAATCGATGTCGATGTAAATGAGCTCTTGCCTATTTCGATCAAGGATGGCCGGGATGATCGGATCATGGGTGGCAGTGGTCAGCTTTGTGATAGCTTCGGGTTCAGTAGTTAGGCGTGGTAGTTGCTCAAGTCAGACCGTTTGATGAGCTGAAATTAGTAAAATGGATGACTTGTCTGTATCTTCGTATTCGTAGGGTGGAAACCCAATTGGAAAGTCACAGTTGTACATCAGACAGGAAGGTAGTATTGCGGTCGGCCATGTTACTGAAAGTTAGCGTGGCAACACAATCCACTCAAACCGGTTATACTCTTCAAATCAAGTGTCGACGATAGTCCCGCTATCTCATCTGTAACGTTATGGTTTTAGAACAAAAGAAAGAAGAGAGGTGCTATTGGGTGTGTTTTGAGGTGGGCCACGCTGAGCTCAGAGGCTCCAAAGATTCTTCGATCGTACCAAGTTGCGTACTATTGTCTTTTCCCTCGTTGCTGTGTAAATGTCTCGACTAAGAAAGCCTCAGCTGTGAACATGAGAATGTGGATCGTTTTACACGGCGCCAGTAATAAAGACAGGAATTCTCGACGGCGTCCACCCCCTGATCGCCATCGTGTCGTTCCTCCGACAACAGGCCATTCCGCCGGTGCCTATCTAGCCCGTCTCTTCCTGGTTAAATTTGATTCCAAACGAAATCAGCTAAATTAGTTATGCACCAGTTCCGACAACTGACAAGGCAGAAGAATTGAGGTGAAGAAGATGCAGGGGGGGTTGACAAGAATCGACTGACTTGATCGCAGACAAACAGCAATGCAATGATTGGTGATTGGGCTTCCATAACATGGGTGGTTGGTAGCGGCAAACAGTCACTCAAGCAGCTTTTTCTGATTTCTGGTCAAACCGACACCAACTCTTTTTATGCGTAGGCACTTGCATGTAGCCCGGCTCAGATATCCACTCGGCCGATCGTATGAGGGGATGCCAAGGAAAAATGATTTCATACAGGTACTCCAGGGAACAGTAGCATGCCGCGCCCAATCTTTTCATTCAAGTGAGTCTGCTGAAAAATAATTCATAATGTTATAATAAGCTCGGTAAAACCAACACATAGACACGGGAATGAAGATGGCTACAGATGACCAAGTAGCTGATGCTTTTTTGAAACAATCGCAAGCCTTGTTCCATGGCCAGCTTCCTCTTTGGGCGAAGCGATCATTCGAATTACTCATCACAGGTCCTTCTGTGACACTTGCTTGACAATTCTCCTGTCATCTTTGCCTCCACAAACTTAAACGCCGTTTTCGAGTTAACCGACCGTGAGCTCTAGATCTGTAGATCTCGGATTAAAACCCAAGTGTGGCGCACCGAGTAAGCTGGTGTGGCTGCCCTGGTGGCGATGGTCTTCTTGGAGGAGGGAGCATCGACCGTCACTTTGGGCACTGTGGCGTCCACGGATCGTGAGGCGTGCGCTCAGCTTACCGCGATCTTGCTTCCTTGGCCCTTTATGAAATATTGTCTGATTCTTCAAAAGCTGTCCAGTCATGAGCAATCTCAACAGAGAGGCGTTGCAAGTATCTGATGCGCTCAGTGGCTGGCTACCCTGTCGCCTGCCAGGGTTGCAGCCATCTCAGCTCTGTTGGCGCCCCACACAAGCACCAAGACCAAGGTTTCGTTCGTCCTTGATCAGTGAGTTCTCAGCTCCCTGGGCGTGCTAGGAATTTAGTCACAGCGTCATGGTGGCTGACTATGCCTCTTTGCCTGGGACTTGAACTAATATTCTCCTCATCAGCATGGCTTAAATAAAACCAAGATATAGTATTCACGCTGTTTCTACTTGGATATTTTACAATTTCATGTGCTCTTGTCATCTTGTCTTGCAAGGCGGCAGTCGACGTCCGATACACTCAGGATTCTTGCAGCTGAAACAAACTCCACAACAGCTCCCATCTCCAGCTGATCCCCCCTGTCCGTAGCTCCCTCCACCACATCATTTCGCTTCGACCCTAAATCACTGTCTCGTCCCCTCATCTTCACTTCTTCACATCGATGTTTGGCCCATGATGGAAACCACCGCGACCGCAATGGCTTCTCTCAAGAATGACGGCAGTGTCGACGACAACAATGGGTATCGTCTCCTCTCAGCCATCTGCCGCCCGCTCACTGACAGCTGCGCTAACTCTTCTTCCCGAAAATCAGCGTCGACTATGTCGTTCATTATAAAGTTCCCGCGAAAGGTGCGATTGACGCGTAATATATTCACTTCGGCCCATTTGGCTAACACTGTCGTAGAAAAGGCAGAGGCCGAAGCTGGCTACGTCGAGCTCATCAAGGCCCTAACCACCGTGGGGCTCGCCAGCGAGGTGCGACGCGCCAGCAAGGACTCCCTCTATGTCTTTGTCAAGATCGCCTCAGTCGAGCTGCTTCAAAAGCAGATTTACAGGGCTAGACTGCAGGACTGGCTGCACGGCATCCGATCCTCCACCCCCAACCACGATGTCGCCAAGACGCTCGAAAGCGAACCCGTGACCGAGGCCGAGCGCCTGCGACTCGTATACCTCATGATGATCAAGCCAGAGAACGAAGGGGGCGCTGGAATCACAGAGAACGCAGGCAAATGGAAGTATGTCGATGCCATTTTCCCCCTCCACAATTGCGCCTTCAACAAGCAGTGGATTTCCAACTGGAGCGGCAAATACCTCCTCGAAGAATCCGACATTTACGACATTCGCGAGAAATTTGGCGAAAATATCACCTTGTACTTTGTATTTCTGCGGTCTTATCTGCGCTTCCTGGTTGTGCCTTCTGCAATTGGTTTCAGCGCTTGGTTGTGTCTGGGCCAATTCTCCATGATCTATGCTGTTGCCACCTGTCTCTGGTCCGTCATCTTCTTTGAGTACTGGAAGAAGAAGGAGCTCGATCTTGCTGTTCAATGGGGTGTGCGACGCGTCTCAGAAATTCAGCAGCCGCGCCCCGAATACCAGTGGGAATATGAAAAGGAAGACCCCGTCACCGGCGAAGCGCTCCGTGTCTACCCTCCCATGAAAAGACTCCAGACTCAGATTCTTCAAGTGCCCTTTGCTCTGGCATGCGTCATTGCCCTCGGTAGCCTCTCCCTTACGGCCATCTCTCTCGAAATCTTCATCAACGAAGTTTACAACGGCCCTGGAAAGCAATACCTCACCTTTGTCCCGACGGTCATTCTCGTGGTTTGCACGCCTATTATATCCACCCTCTTAATGACTACAGCCAAAGCACTGACGGATCGCGAAAACTATGCCACTGTCGATGCCTATCATGCAGCCTTGATTCAGAAGCAATTTGTCCTCAACTTCATGACCTCTTACATGCCCCTGCTCTTCACCACGTTCGTCTACCTACCATTTGGCCGAGTTCTCATTCCCGCCCTCGACTTTTGGAGACGAACTGCGCAGGTCATCACTTTTAGCAAAGCGCCACTCGCCACGCGTGAATTTCAAATCAACCCTCAGCGTATTTCGTCCCAAATGTTTTACTTTACTGTCACAGCGCAAATTGTCAACTTTGCCACTGAGCTGGTCGTTCCATATGTCAAGCAGAGAGCGCTGGCCAAGGCCAAGGAGATCCAGGCGAAACGGGGCGACGATGCTGTTCACGATAACCCAGAAGAGACCGAGTTCATGAAGCGAGTCCGCAACGAATACGAGATGGTCGTGTATGACGTTACAGAAGATTACCGCGAGATGGTGATGCAATTTGGTGAGACCAGCTACAGATTGAACTAGGTACTGATTACTAACAACATCAAGGCTACCTGAATCTCTTCTCAGTTGCTTGGCCGTTGGCTCCATGCTGCTTCCTGGTCAACAATTGGGTCGAACTTCGCTCTGATGCTCTCAAGATCGCCATGAGCTCCCGCCGACCCGTTCCCTGGAGAGCCGATTCTATCGGTCCATGGTTGCAAACTCTCGGTGTTCTCTCATGGCTCGGCAGTGTCACCAGCTCCGCCATTGTCTTTCTGTGCACCAGAGACAGGAACGGTGAGCGTGGAGGGGCCTCCAACTTTACGGCATGGGGTCTTTTGCTGAGCATCTTGCTCGTGGAGCACTTTTACTTCTTGGCGCAGATCGTCGTTCGCACTGTTTTGGATAAATTGGAAAGTCCCGGGTTGCAAAAGGAACGGAAAGAAAGATTCCTACTGAAGCGTCGTCTGCTGCAAGACCATCTGGGACAGGACGTTGCTGACCGAGCCGCGGCTCCTGGTATCGAAACATCGGAAAAAATCACCAAAGCTGCTCTGGAGGAAGAGGCACGGCTTACTTCCATCAAAGGCAAGAGTTCGCCAGCAGAAATGTGAGTCACGATCAAAGCAAGTTCTCGAAAACCGTGGCTAATGCGAATTCTAGCTTTTGGCAACGACAGCAGGGTATGCAAGAGACCATTGATATTGGCCGCATGTTCATTTCCCAAGTTGTAAGTGAAGAGGTGCCACAGCAAAGGAAACCAAGCACTTGCTGACCGAGATAGGACACAAAACCCGGCAAGCCGGCCAACCTCGCGGAGCCAAGCCCCAGGGCATGATTTGTTCGGGTGATGTAAACAGGAGAGGTTGTGGAAGTCGCCGCCAGTTTTAGGCCGACCAGTGCAATCCCTACAGAGGACGACATGTTTGAATAGGTGGAGATTATCAATCAAGACTACGATTCATCTACATTAGGAACTTATGCGTGGACAAACTATAATCAGACGTCGCGGAAAAGATTCATAGCATATATTGCGGCGTGTCTAAGTGATGACGAGGCTGCGGTGCCACAAAGGGGGATCGAGATTCGAGTCGCATGCTCAAGAGCACGATCCAATTCGCGAAATTTATTCCCCCTGCCTCAGCTCCTTGTAGGATGGCATGGCGCTTCGCGGATGGGGATGCCTGGCTCGCTGATCCTGCAAGCCGCCAGGGGGGCGAGCATGATGCTAATCTCGTTGGGGCGATAAGTCGACGCTGACCCGCAAGGAGGACTTGGGGGTCCAAACAATAGTCGAGACTAGTTAGTTTGAGCACAATCTTGATCAACAGATTATGCGAAAGCAAAGGGGGGAAGAAGCATCTTGGCCGCTACTTGGGTATCAGGAGACGATTCAAGAGCAGAACGCACGTGGTGAAGGATGAAGCTATAAGTGATGGAGGGAACCCTGGGGAGGGGGAGGGGCCAGGGCAGGTCGGTACCCGGTTCGGGCGGGACCAGCGTCGCCCCGCCCCGCCGCAGCTTTGTTCTTCTCCGGGCCTTGAGGGATTTGGTGAGTGCAAACACTCGACCTACACAGTTTGGCGACTTGCTTCAGGTTGGCCATTTATTCCCTTGCTCTGCCACCAGGCTAGCATTCATTCAGATACCGAACTACAGTTCTCCATTGATTTGCCGGTTTTTTTACGTCTTCCTTGTCTGCCTTCTCTGGCGTTGCGGCCCCGGTTCTCTAGGCACGTTCGTCGCCAGACCAGCAGCCTCTAACCAAGACGAGTAGGTACACGGGCGAAATGGGTAGACGAAAGTATTTAAACACCAGACGGTTGGAGCGCACCGCTCGCTAGCGCAGCTTCGTTCCACTGTCTGTTCTCAACGGAAACGCCCGGGGCGGCGGCCAGGACACCACACTTGCACACGCGACTTGGGCGAACCATGTAACCGTGGCTGCCTGTTGGCACATCCGATCATCCTTGATTGTCTCATCAACATGTACGTCACTGATTCGGGGTTCCGATCAACCAGAGACGGGCGTCGTCGGTTACTGCATCAAGGGTAACAGGCCGGCTCTAGGTTTGGCTCGGAATCGATTAGCCCGTTGACGGTCATGGTGGTGGTGGTGGTGGTTGTGGTGCTCTTTCAATCCTTCGGTCTGCCTCACACTATGCCATTGCCAGCCCGTCAGCGGTTCTACACCAATAGATTCCTGCGTGATAGTGGGCAAAAGGCCAGCCCCTTGCTCACTGCTCCGCAGCTTTTGCATGCGGACATTTTCAGCCCGCTGACCTCAACCAGTGTCCGGGAATGCGTTCTTGCGTGCGGCTGCGTTAGCGTGCCCACGAGGCGTCGCCTGCGGCAGCCACCACTTTGTCTGTATTATGCTGTCTCGCTGATTGCCTGTCCCCGGTTCGTCGTGCTCCAAATACTGGGTGGCGGCTGAGAGACAACAGGCTCGCCCACATCCATCTTCTCATCATACTTCTTCCTCTTGTAATGGTCAAGCTATATCGCTTGGCTCTGTATAAGCACTCCTCGGCGACCCGTTTCCTTTACATTACCTCAAATCGTGCCGCCTTTGTCTCGGGCCTACAGCGCAACAGCCGACCAGTACCAAGGTCGCTGGGTCCTCGCGACCCTCGGGCCACTGAAGGAATATCGCCCAGACTTAACGATACGCAGGTTCTGTGTTCAATCTGAAAGACTGTAGTCAAAAACCGGCCCCTCATTCTTGTGACTCGTCCGTCGGCAGCTCACACGCAAACATTCTGCGCCCAGGAGTCTGCCTGCGCCATCGCCGCCACCATGAACGAAGAGGTCAACGTGCTAACACTGAAGCCTTTCTGCGATGTCGTTGAAGAGGCCAAAACGGCCTTGGAAAATGCTGGTGAAAATGAGTCCATGCGCAAAGCGGCAAAGAAGCTTCTCAGAGAAGGCGAAAAGGCCGTCAAGCTAATCGAACCCCAGTGTACCAAGCGACACACTGAATATGGCGACAGCTTTCTCAACGCTCTGCGAGAAAATGGTAGGCCGTTTCCCAACGTCCCACCATCGGTAATCCATACCGAGCCACTAATGTATCCTTTAGAAGAAATTAAAGAACCTCGAGCGAAACTGAGCCGTCTAGTATACGGCTTCGACGAATATGTCGAGGAAGATGAGTTCGAGGCCGACAAGTATACCGAACTCCAGGCCCTCACACGAGAGGTTGCGCTCAAAATCTACGAGGTCTTGATCAGCATGAAGATGCCATCCAAAGACCACACACCACAATCAGATCTCAACGAATTCTCCCCTCCCTGCTCGCCAATGCCCCCGCCAAGCTTTCCTATACCACCAACACCACCACGCTCCTCGGTTCAAAGCGCGACAGGTGCACCATCTAGCCCAGGACCAGGCGCCCCGCGACGCGCAACTCAGAGTGTCTACTACGCAAATGAAGAGCTTGAAAACTTCCGCGATCGACAGCCTAGCAGCGTGGTAGCTCCAGAGGACGAGCCTGTCGTCAGCCCCTCTCGGCTAGCTCCGCCTCCTCAGCAGCCGCCGCCACCTCGGCCACCCTCGGCCGACCCGTGGGACACAACTATCGTCGGGTCAAGCGACGAGATTGGAGTCACAACGGAAGGCGAGCCGGTTCCAAGGCGACCGCTCGTGCCACTTCCGTTACCACGCCGGCCCTCCCAATCGGCAACATCGCCAGTCAGTTCTGGCCAACGCAGGCTCAGCCCGACACTCCAACGTCGTTCAATAGGGCCATCATCTGGGCAGGAGCAAAGGTCCTCTGATACCTATCCATATGACGAAGCAGAGTGGCGCCGCCTCACGAATCAGCATTATGGCTACCAACCGAACAGTCCACAGCCGAGCCCGCTACATCTTAACACAAAGCTCGAGCCGTTCCAGGAGGAAGATGGCATCGACAATAATGCCATCTATAGCGGTAAATCCGTTAAAACTACAAATTGGAGGCATCACACGCACCAGGTGTCGCTAGAGTCTGGTTCCGATGGCCCCGAACACGATACACATCGCGACACATTCGGCGGCCTTCCAAAGCGTCGTTCGAGGACGGACTCTGTGGCAGAAAGCATCCTCGATCCTTATCTGAACAATGTGCGCATATTAGATCATTCACAAGAGACTGCTGGAAACTCTGTTCGCCCGCCGATGATGCCCACTCAGAGCGTGGACGACGGCCTCATCGTGGTAGAGTCAGATCGTCGACCCTCAGAGCCGGCACCAATCATGTCACAGCAAGATTCTTCGATTGGAAGCAATTCCTCTTTTTATCTCTGCAAGGGATTTTGTAGCGGAGCCGAAGAGGTTGTGGTTGGTGGGCTAGGTGTCAAGAAGACACGAAGGCCGGTGGGCTTTACTGGAACAGCCACAGTGGCGCGCTGCACCGGCTGTGTCTTTGAGCTGTCTTTCCAAGATATTGAAAATGACTTGGGCAAACAGGAATGTGGCAACTTTCGGCACGTTGGTGTCGGCTACCGCTTGCGATTCCTTCAAAAGAGTCATGTTCACACCAAACGCCCAGATGATATTCTATACGGCTGTGTATTTTGCATTCGCCAAGGGCGAACCATGGACCCCAGCGATGCCACCGTCTTCTTCAACGTCAAGTCGCTCTTCAATCATCTCGCGCGCCACCCCAGACCACTACCCGAGGTGCCCGGCGTCGTCGTCGTTGACCAGCCGAACGTGCCCGACCAATACCGCAACGATTACGACCTGCACTTTATGAAGCCGCCAGTGCCGCACCCCGCACTGGAGCACGAACAAGAAACAGCCGCGATGCCCGTGGGCGTGGCCAGAGAACCTGCACGCAAGATGTATGGTCAGAGACTGTTAGCAGACCGCACACCTGCTCTCGAGCTCGTGGTCGGCTCCAAAGTGACTGGTCTCAGCTGGCCAGCCAAGTACCATGGAGAGTGGTGCATGGGCTGGTACGACGGCGTGCACGCTTCTGTTCCTCTGGAGGCGCTGAGGCTGGAACCTCCTCCGTCGCGCGACATTCGCATGGACGGGACGAGTCACATCCGAGCCAAGGCAAGATGGAAGTTTGCGCACAAGGACAAGGACAAGACGGAGTGGCTGAGGTTTGACAAGAACGAAGTCATTACCAACATAAGCTGTAAGTGGGGTCCCTCGGACAATATGTCAAAAAGAATAGGCAATCATGCAAAGCGGACATGCGAACTGACACACGCGGAAATAATCATAGGGCCCCATCCTGAACATTGGTGCTGGTCCGGCACAAATGCCAAGGGCAAATGGGGTATATTCCCCCAGGCATTTCTCGACACAAACACGGTGCAGGAGCTGTCGCCTGCCGCCGCCCAGAGGGTGAGCAGCCTGAGCAGCGAAAAGAACAAGTCGTCGTCGATTCTGCCAAGGTTTTCCGTCCGCAAGGCGCAGGGCCCGCCGAGCATTGCCTCGAGCCGATCTTGATGCTGGATGTGGAGCTGGGTGGAAGCGCGGGCACGTCTTGACCCCTTGTACCCTTTTTTTTTTTCTTCCCTTTCTGCCTCTCTTCTTTTGCGCAATATTCAGGAATTTGTTTTCTTTTTTTTTTTTCTTTTTACTTTTCCTGTATATATTGCAAGGCCTCTATTTACCGTGATGAGCAAGCTTCAGCTCTCTCTTGCGGTGGGATGGCTTGCCCTGCCAAGTCGGGTTCCTTTTGCTTAGTTTAGATCTGTATGCGGGGACGTTTGCCCCTCTTGATACCTTTGCTTCTTTTAGATCTAGATCATTATATTCAAATATTCAGATTCGAATATACTTTTCCAATAGTGAAAGCGTTGGCAGGCGCAGACTAAAGAGCATCAGCAGCCAAAGGTAGTCGAGATATTAAGTCGGCGAAGCTTTTACAAAACGTAAAGTTCTGGCCAAACATGTCTTGCTGAAATGATTCGAATCCAGGCATGGTATTATATTATTATTTGGAGCCGTTTAATCATTCACCGCTCATGTAATCCCCGTCGCTTCTCCGAAATCGAGCAGCACATTTATACCCCCTTACCAATAACGCCCATGTTCCCTTTGCGGTCCTTTCATCATTCCATTACTCTATTGGTCGACCAAAACCTTCCCTCATGGATAGTCCTTCATACCCGCCGATTCGCCGCTGCGATCTTTCAGGTAGGCGTACCTCGGATCGTCCCTCACCAGCGCCGGCAAGTCTTGGTTATTCTCGATCCGCTCAAACTTGTTCGACCTGCGGCCCCAGATATCGACGCCCTCGCGCACGGCGTTGGCGATGCGTTCGGGCTCGCGGTATTCGGCTCCGTTCATCCACTTGTGGGAGAAGCTCGCCATCTTATTCAGAAAAAGCTCCATCGAGTCGAAGCAGCTGCTGCAATGCCAGCTCGAGTTGGCGTACTTGCCCGACTCGCGCCACCGCGAGATGAAGTTGCCACCGCGGCCGGCGCGCAGGTTGTTGGGCGTGAGCGTCCGCTGGCCGTCATAGAATGTAGCCTGGGGATGGTGCCACTCGGGTCCGATGCTCTGAAACTGAAACGAGTAGTAGTAGAAGCGCGAGAAGAGTGTGAGGCGTCGGGGAAAGTTGCAGGCGCGCAGCGTACGTAGCGTGTCGGGTCGTGGTATTTCGTCCACGTCGGCGACAACGAGCACGTCGCCGAGACGCGGGGCGCGATCACCAGTTAGCTTGGGAAAGACTTGCTCGTAGCTGGCGTCACGCTGCAGATATTCGAAATCCCATGTCTGGTGGGGATGGAAGCTGCTGGGGAATTCCAGCTCGTGGTAGAGCATCTTGTCGTGGTACTTGGCGAAGCGGTCCCAGTTGTCCTTGGCTAGCATAGGCTTCGAGTGGCCGTGGAATGTCTTTGGCGATTCCACGATGATGAAGAGGTCAACCTCGTCGTATAATGCATCGAGACGAATTTCGAGCCAATCGAGTTCGGTGTTGATCATCGTCAGGTCGTAAATTTTTCGACGGGAGCCCGAAGCTGTCGCGGGATAGGCAGTGAAGCCATGAGAAGCGCAGAGCTCCTGTGTCTCTGGCGAGTCTTGTATGGTGCCGAGTGTAAGCAAATCCTCGTTGGAAGTAAGGTACAACCTCGACAAGACGAAGAAGATGCTTGCGCAAACGACGAGGTAAATCAATGACTTGTATGGCTGCTTGGAGGGCAGCGCCCGCAGCGAAAGGCCCATGATGCCCGATAGGTGTTCTGCCGTGCCAGAATTCGGGCGGAAAAGTAGTAATCTGAAAAAAAAGGAAGCCAGAAAAGCTGGACTGTGACTGGCCGTTGGGAAATGAACGCGTTGCTAGTATGCGAGGTTAGGCAACCTTTGACCCCTTTTGACGAAATACGGCAAGTTGGTGTCACACAGAGACTCGAAATAAGCCGAATCAATTCTGGCGAGTTTCAGTGATGACATCAACCAGCCCATCAGCATCATGGTACTCCGTACCACTGATTGGGCTAATAAGTGATGAGCTGCAACGCCCGCAACGGCCAACGTCAATGACAGCCACAATGCACTCCTTGCATCTGTGGCTTTTCAGGCCTCGAGGCAAAGTTGCTGAGAGTGGGGAGAGCCTGCCATTGCAGGTGGTATGGGGAAGAGGGCCGTCTGTCAGAACATCAATGCAACGCTGATACTTTATGGCTCTCCATTCTGAGCAGTTGGCTAAAACGAAGCGTGAAGCACAGCTAGCTGCCTTGTGGTAAGAATGGCGAGCAATTTTCAGGCGAACGACTGCGCCCAGCCCCAATTACGCCAGCAGGCGGGTACCAAACTGCCTACCTTCCTGGCTCCCATGTTATTCGAGGCTCGGTCAGCCCGTTTGCCCATGTGGGCGGGGTTGGGGCTCCATAGCCCTATAATTTTACTAGATCAGGGGCATCTGCAGTACCCTGTTGTGCAGACTCGCAACGTGGAGGCTATTCAGAACGGCCGATCGGAGGCTGTGAGTCCGTCTGATGCAGAGCATACCAACAGCAGCAGATGTCATTGCTTGAAATCTCTCCTAATTGAGCTGCGAGTATCTGGCGATGAACCCCCGATTGGCCATCAGATTCGAGTGGAATCGGAAACAAAAGCCCACTTCGCAATGTTCCGAAGCAAGTGGAGTTGGCGCGCCCGGCCATCAAAAGGGACGCGTCATGCTACCAGTAAGCGGCTTGCCAAGGAGCACGGATGCGCTTCTTTCTGGATAAATAGATAGTGAACCCAAATGAAGCTATCCACACCTTCCTTGTTGGATGTACTGCTGAGCATTTGACGTAGAATTTAGCGCGCGAGAGTTTTGGGCGGTGGTGTATGAATACTCAGAAAGCGACTATCGCTCGCAGCCTTGTGAGGCTAACTAGCTAGCGTCAGATGACCAGATCTTGACTGTGACTAACAGGTTAATTCGGGCCAGCCATCAGCTTCGAGTCGCTGGCGTAAATGGGCAAGCGGGGAGAGGAGGTACTCCGCCGGGCAGACAATTGTCGCGTGGCAGCCGCGAGATGTGGCCGCAGGCAAGCAGCAATAACAATTGAATGGTCGGGCATGCTGCGGGAATTAGGTAACTAGCGGTTTTGATGAACCGTGCATTTCATTGCCGTCATCCATTGTTGTCGCGTCAGATGTGGTTGGCACGCTCTCTGCCGATCATTATTGATGGGACGAATGCCGATCAAGCTAACAAGAAAAGCCGTAGGGCTCCTGTCTGTTGGGTTGTTCTGGTGGTGACAGACGCGCCAATACGCATCGCAGAAGGTTTCACGACGGATACGCGCCGTTTCTCGCAAATAAACTTTGTTGTCGGAGACATGCTGTGATACTGTGAGCGGGTAGACACATGTCTCGAATCGTATCAAGATGGGCGTACTCGGTACATAGGCACCATGGATCTGATCAAGGAAGCTAGATAGATACCTGCGGGTGCATACGTAAAGGCTGGGCGGGTGGGTGTAACTCGGCCGTGGCCAGGGACCTGACAACTTGGATATTGAGACGCATTATCAATACGAGACAGTAATTTACGCGAGGAGAATGCTGGTTTGATGGTGGGAGTCGCCCTGATGTCTCGATATTTGGGTGCCAGCGCACTAGCCACGCACCTCGCCAATTGCCACAGTTTGGTGCCTCACAGTGGCTGCCAGCTGGCACCGCCCATCACTGCCGAATGGGTTCCTTCCGAGCTCATTGACCACAATAACTAACAAACCCATTCTTTCCCACAACCACATGCATGCCTGTCCAACCAGCTTGGCTTTTGTTCCGCCTTTGGTCGCGACAGACGATCTGCGCTTCACTTTCGATGTGATTCTCGAGACTCTAGGCCCTGTTGACTCCCTCGTTAGCTCCCTCTGTTCATCTTCCAACGCAGCCTTGGCGATGACGTCCGTCACAATCTAAGCCTGTACAATAGCTTAGTACAATGCGCCACCGCGTTGCATTGCATACCGCCCTATCACCGTCAATCCCATGTGGACCGGCGTCAAGTGACAGAATGACAACGTGTCGGCCCCCGCCGCGCCCCGCCGCCAGGAAGTCCGTCATGGTAGCCGTCCAGAGCTGCATAGTCCAATGTGAGATGCAGACAATAAGACGACCGTCCTGCGTCCACACAATTCTACTACCAGATTATTGACTCACTGGAACTTCTCAAATAACTCAGGGACCCTGCCTGTCACAAGTCATCGCCAACATTTGTCACCCTAGCTCCAGCTAGTTTCGGATCAGTCTTCGCGCTTCATGCGCGCGCCACACCCTCTCTTTTTCGCCATTCCACAGCCGGCTCGATCTTGCTTCTCCTGCTTTTCCAGTGGGGGTTGCACGGTTGCACGATAGTAGCGCTGCAGCGTCTCCTCGTCTATGCAGGCAAAGGACACTTGATCATGCACTCTGCACCATGTCCATCCGGTGACGCTCGTCAGCAGCACCGAGAGCATGGCGCCAATTGGCCACGCTCCATGTCAGCAGACTTCAATAACTTGTTGCTATGTTTAGACACGTCCGTCTGCTCCACCTATTACCCTGGGCGCGGTTGGACTTGTCGCTGCCGTCATGCTGTCAGAGTGCGATGTACCAGTGTGCAACCATATCCGCATTGCCGTGTTCGATGCATACCCTCCCTGTCTCACACGCCCATATATGTCCCCTACTCCATATCAGCCCTACTTTCTATACTTATATATCTTCTTTGGCTATTCCCCCAAACCATGGAGTCCTTGTGCTATTCTTTCGTATCAGTAACAACCTCATGATGTTGTCCTTGTCGTCTTGGGCCGCAAGCCTCCTCTTGGGGCTTGTGATGCACACGTCTGCTACGCCTATGGCGGCCTCCCTCCATTTGTTTCCTGGCTCTCTCATATACGGCCCATATGTCGTATTCGGTGTCAACAGTCTGAACAAGAACTGGTACAATAACAATACCGGTCTATGGGGCGAGCTCTGGTGGAATAGCGGCAACGCCTTCACCACGCTCAGCGAATTTCTCAGGATAGGTGCACTCTTTGCGATACCGATTGGAACCACCGAATACATTGAGAACACCTTCAGGAGAGCCCAGACCGTCGACGTCCAGACAACAAAGTACATGAACTTTGACAAGGGTGGTATGATGGAATCCCACTACTGCATCAACGGCGTCGGCGCTTGCGCCACGAAGCGCGACGGGTCTCCCGCCAAGCGAGGCTTCAAAAACTTTCTCAATGAATATTACGACGACGAAGGCTGGTGGGCTCTTGCCCTGATCCGTGCCTACGATGCCACCTACAATGCAAAGTACTTGAATGCTGCCGTCACTATATTCGAGGATATGCAGACTGGCCTCGGCGGCCCTTGCAATGGTGGGATCTACTGGAGCAAGGAGCGAAAATATGTTAATGCCATCGCAAACGAGCTCTATCTTAGCGTTGCCGCGTCGCTCGCGGGCCGCGTACCGACCGTACCCGAATATCTCGAGATAGCACAGGACCAATGGAGCTGGTTTTCAAATAGCGGTATGATCAATTCGGACAATCTCATCAACGACGGATTGGATGCCGAATGCAAAAACAACGGCCAGCCCACTTGGACGTACAACCAGGGCGTCATCCTGGGCGGCCTCGTTGAGCTGTCTCGCGCCACTGGCGATAGGACTCACCTTGCAACGGCCTCCAAAATTGCCAAGGCGGCTATTGCCAAATTATCCAAGAATAGCATCCTTGAAGAAGTTGGAGCTTGCGAATTCCAACCTGGTCGATGCGGTCAGGATGGACAGCAATTCAAGGGCATCTTCATTCGTAACTTGGCTTCTCTGCAGGCAGTTGCTCCTGATGATCAGTTCAAGACTTTTATCCTGAACAATGCAAAATCCATTTGGAAGAATGATCGCGAGGCCAGCTCCAACAAGCTCGGAGCCGCCTGGGCCGGCCCATACTTTGACGCTACTAGTCCAACACAGAGCAGTGCTCTGGACGCTTTGGTTGCAGCGATTTCGGTGGCATAATTGGAGGCAACAGTGCGCGAAAGTATTCAATCATTTTACATCTATCTATATTCTAAGTAATGAAAAGCTGTCAAACACGGTGTGTCAAGTTTGCTGTCATGTTCTGCTCCGCCGCTGGGTTGATGGTGTAAGGCGACGGCAACGGACAATGTTTTCCTCGGTCGCTGCACTTGGCCAAGTCGATTTCAACTATCCATAATCCCCAATGATTCTAGAGCTAGACAAAGAAGTAACATTTACCGATACGGTTCATGTTGCATGATATTCATGTTGTAAGTTACCCGCCGGTACCATGGTGCATGCTTGCCCGCATCCTCATCAAAGTGGATCACGGCGTCGTTGGCCAAGCCTTGACCTCGCCTTCGCAGCAATACATTGCTCGAGCATCCTAACGGCCGACTCACGGGAACGGAGGCCTGCTGGTAAGTGACGGTCAATTTTGGACCCGGAGACGACTCCGATATTAGGCTGCAGCAGTTAAGCTTTGTTGCCGCAGTTTTGAACAGAGCTCGTTGACAATTTTGCTGCCTGTTTACTCACCGCGTTGTGGTACGAGGCTTGCTGGCTGCCAAGTTCCATGCCAAAGAGGGATATTGATTTGCAGGCCTCCTTGCGCTTAGAGTCCTCAACAGACTCGGTTTCGCTGGCAAGATGAACGCTGCCGACGAGGACCTGGACAATAAGCTCCAGAAAATCTCTACCGATCTCCTTGCGGATCTCGACAAGGCGCTGGTCACATATCTGCGCAAACCAGACGGCAGCGGCGGCACAAGAGTGAGATCCCTTGTCCGCGCCCGAGAGGCATTTGCCGCCATCTGCGACGTAAGTTTCTACCATCTAGCCGTCTTGCGGCCGAGACACCGCGACACCGCGACACCGACACGCCTCAAATGCCCCGTCCGCTGACCCGTCTTCTCACCAGGTGATTGACAAATTCCAAGAGCTCCCTCAGCTGCTCGACCCGCATCTCCCCAAATGGATCCCGTTTCTGGCCAAGTCGTATCTGGAAGATCTGACCGCCCCGCGTCGCAAACGCGACAGCAGCGCCAGGTCCCAGGCTCTGGTTCCCGTCTCCTTTGCAATTGCCAAGATCCTCTACACGTTTTGCAAGGTGCGCGGCGAAAAGGTCATTGTACGCTTCTTGAATGGCGAGGCCAAGTACCTCGAGCTGCTGCTCTCCTCCATCGAAGAGGCAGAGGCGCAAGCCGCCAGCGCGCCAGCGCTCGATCCCAGCGACGCGCTGTTCACGCCTGCAAAGGGGTGGGAGTGGGAGCAAAGGTACATGGTGCTGCTGTGGCTGTCGCATCTACTGTTCGCGCCCTTTGACTTGGTGACCATTTCCTCGGTCGAGTTTGAGGAGGATGCGGTGCCGCGAATCGATGGGCTGCAGCTGCAGGAGAACCTGCCCGGCATCACTCTGCGGATTCTGCCGCTGGCCATCAAGTATCTGGCCGCAGCCAGCAAAGAGCGCGACGCCGCCAAGGCACTGCTCGTGCGAATGGCGATGCGCAAGGATATGCAAAATCTGGGCGTGCTGAACAGTCTGATTAATTGGGCCGTTACCTCGCTCCATCCGCAAAGCGGCGTCGAGCCGCGCCCAGCATACTTTTACCTGGGCGTGCTCTCGTTTCTCGCTGGAGTTTTGCGCTCGTCGTCTGCAACTTCAGATTTGGACGCGCACCTTTCCTTTATCTTCAAGGCCGTGCATGCTCTCACTCTGAATGATACTGATGTATCCAAGGCTGTCAATGCACTGGCGTTGGCGCGAAAGATGATCATCAAGGTCATCCGCTCGGTAGTTGTCACATATTTACGCGGCAGCAGACAGGACATGCAGAGCATGGAGATTACGGAAACGGCGATTGGCTATCTGCTGGAAAGCCTGTCGGACAATGACACGCCTGTGCGCATGTCGGCAAGCAAATCTTTGAGTGTCATTACTCTCAAGCTTGACCCTGACATGGCCTCTCAGGTTGTCGAGGCCGTACTCGAGTCGCTCAACCGCAACGTGCTGTGGAATAAGGAGGAAATTAAACAAGGCGCACGCCCTGTACGCGATTTATCGGCAGTCAATCACTTGGAGTGGCATGGCCTCGTCCTCACGCTCTCTCACCTCCTTTACCGGCGCTCACCACCCGCGAATCAGTTGTCGGACATTATACACGCATTGCTACTCGGACTGTCCTTTGAGCAGCGATCTTTGGCCGGCACCAGCGTCGGAGCCAACGTTCGCGATGCTGCATGCTTTGGCGTCTGGGCCATTGCTCGTCGCTACACTACCGCCGAACTACTCGCCGTTCCAACCCACTCGGTATTCGCAGCCAAGGCGCACCCGCCGGACAGCTCCATCATCCAAGTCCTCGCCACGGAGCTGGTGACCGCAGCCTGTCTCGACCCCTTTGGAAACATCCGCCGCGGCTCCTCGGCCGCTCTGCAGGAGCTCATTGGTCGCCATCCGGAAACCGTTGAGCAAGGCATATCAGTCGTGCAGACCGTAGACTACCACGCTGTCGCCAGACGCTCGAGGGCTATTCAGCAGGTAGCATCGAGTGTGACGCGGCTTGCCCGCCAGTATGGTGACTCTCTTCTGCATGGCATTCTAGGCTGGCGCGGCGTCGGTGATATGGATGCCGCGTCTCGGAGAGACTCTGGCGTCGCGTTTGGAGTTCTCACTAGAGTAATGGGGGAACATTCGGTATCAAACAATCTCTTTGAAACATCTATTGATATGGTGCTGGCCAGACTTCAGGGATTAGCAACAAGAAAAGTCGAAGAGCGGCATGGTTTGCTACTGTGTCTATCTTCGGTTTTGGACCAATTTCCAGGGTTCGAAAGCTCTGGCGGAGCGGGCACCAAGATGAACACGGTCGCCGCAGTCTCAGCAGTCTCTCGTATCCTGCAGGATTGCCACGATACAACGTATAGGCGGCCGGAGCTCATCGCAGAGGCAGCGAGCCGACTCGCTGTATCTACTGCGCCTCTTTTACAAGCGTTAATCGGCTACGACACGCGAGATGAAGTCCTCGAGTCTGGAGCAAAACTTCTCTCACCTAGTAATTCCGGCATGTACGTCGTCGAGTTTCTTCGACATGTCCGCAAGAACGTGCCACAGAGTACCACCATGGCAGAGTTCGCCGAGAAGCTCAAAAGTCTTATTGCCACATGGCTTGAGCTTTCCGAGCCAGAGACTGTTGACGCATCATCCTCTGCAGCTTTGCTCCTGCTGATCATTTCTACTGACGAGGACCGCACCCGGCTGCTGCTAGAATGGGCCAAGCTCGTGCAATACCGCTCCGCGAGCAGCGCCACCACCATCGGCCAGGCTTACTTCCACGCGCTGGCCATGGCGCAGCCGCTGGCACAGGCAACCTCGCAGCACGGCGAGTGGGACGACGTGGTGAGCGAGGCGTTGGTCGCGCGCTGGCTCGCCGACCGGCAGGTGGACACGCGCGTGGCTCTGCTGCAGAGTCTGGTCCGCACGCGTCTGCTACGCAGCAAACCGCTCGCGTTCCTGCCACTGCTGGTGGATGGCCTGAATGACTACACGACAAACGCGCGCGGCGATGTCGGCTCGCAGGTACGGGTGCAGGCGCTCAAGGCGGTCCAGGTACTGTGGGCACAGATTGGCGAGGCGACTGGAAAAGAAGAGTGGGTGGTGCAATCGGTGCAAAAGCTCTTCTACGCAATCTTGCGCTTGTCGGTAGAGAGGCTGGACAAGGTCCGCCCGGAAGCGCAGTTGGCGTTGTCATTGGCCATACAAAGGAGGTACTGCCACGCTGCTCACCCTCATCACATCAAATGCTCAACTAATCTCTACTGCTACAGCGAAACAAACGACCTCGATCAACTCTCCACCTCTTCGCAGCAGTACTTTACGACGCTGCTCGAGCTCCTCTCCTACGGAAAGCTGCACAAGTCCGTCGCCGCCACCGCCACCTCTGATCCCGTATCCTGGACCTCGCAGCTCATGGCCGGCCTCGTCACGTCGGCCGACACGGGCCAGGAGGACCTCATCATCACCAGCCGTGCCGCCCTCGTCTCATTTTGCCAGGCCGCGCCCAGCCACTTGCGGCAGGTGTGCGGCGCGCTCGTGCACAACCTCGGGGCCTACCTATCCGAGGACCGGGTCGTCGTGCCGACGCTCGAAGTGATTGCGTACCTCTTCCACGCAGGGCTTTTCCAGCGCTGCGCCGGCGCCGACGCCGGCACCGACACGGTCAGCCTGCGCAGCTTGTGCCTGCAGACGCAGCGGGCCGGCTACAAGACGGGCAACGTGCGCAAGATTCTCGCCTGCGTCAAAGTGTACGGCTGCGTGGCGGCCATGGAGGAGACGGCGGAGCAGGGGCCGCCAGAGGCGAGGAAGAGGCTTGGCGCGCTCATGTTTCACCCGTGGCCGCGGGTGCGCATGGCGGTGGTCGACGAGCTCTGGGGGCTGATGGGGAGTGGCGAGGACGGCGCTGGCGCGGATGTGCTCCTGGGTGTGGATTGGGGGAGAGCGGACAAGGCCAGCGTTAAGGCCGTGGTGGAGGAACTGCAGCTGGTGTAGTGGAAGACAAAGACGATGTAGCTTGCTTGCTCTTGCACTTTTGCGCGATGCAGAGTAGAGGCAGAGTTGTGAATGGCCGTGTAGTGCGTCTAAGCCCCAGCAGTTATCGAACCATATGTAATTGACCCAAACGCAGCTACGCAAACCCCCCAGACTCTACGTCTTACATGTTAAGCAAGATGCTGAAGCAAATTGCTGCTAGAACTACTCATCATACGAGAGGCTGGGGCTGGATGCGACCTTTGTCTATAGGTGCTTGCTTCCTATATGGCCATGCCAACGCTTCTCGTTGTAAAAGTTTCTGGCGTTTGCTCCGGGTTTTCAAGAGAGCGATGAAGATGTGCAGTGTCTGCACGGCTCAGTATCGTCTTCAGATGTATGCGAATACTTTGTCGTCGCCTTCGTGTCCGACGTAGGGTCATGCGGCCTGCTAGACACGTACTCGCAAAAGTTTTTTTTTTTTTTTTTATTGTTTTTTTGGCGTGGCGAGTAGCAAACGCACGTCCCGATTTCCTTCTTCAACCTCGACAAATTGTCTTGCGGAACGTTCATCCGTGCCACCCATAATCGGGCCTCATCTGGCAAGATTTGCGAGGTGCACGCTGACTTTGAGGTGTGGGCGGCGGGGGATTGATTGTTGCTGTTGGGGGGGGGGGGGGTTCAGCCTCACCTGCGCCATCGGCCCATCGATTCCTCACATCTCGGGATCCAAGACATGGAGAGGTCTTTGCTTTTTTTTTTCTACCAGATCAGCGCATGCGGACTATTTAATTTAATAGACACATGCGGCTTTCGGTTTCGGAAGCAGACGGCTCCGTAGTTTGTTCGAAGGAGCAAAAAACGACAGCCGCGTCAAAAAATATAAGAAACTTGCAGAACTAGGTCATTGATTTACTCGACTGCATTTAGTTGTCCTTTTCGTCATCAATTGAATGTCAATACTCACGAATACATGATATAATTGTTTTTTTTTTTCGTAGCAATATGATAGGTCGCTGATGAATGCTGATCCGAGGTATGCGTCTCACAGTAATGCCTGGTTGGGAAGCGATGCGCAGCCTGATGGCATCGAGGTGGGCGGAGAATCGGGTTGAGGGGAAACTAATTAATAAGAGGCGGAACGTGGTCGCACTGAAACCCGGAGCTGCGGCCGAGAAACAAAGAAACAAAGAGTCTTGGTAGTAGTAGGATAATGACGAGGAAAGGCTCATCTCGTATGGGACAATTTAGTGTGCATTTCGCCATCATGTGCTACTGGCTTCAAATGGGCAATGGCAAGGCCGGCATGCATTATCCTGGTGGCCTGACGGGTAAATACAATGTGTCTCACTTTTTTTTTTTTTTTTTGAGGGGAAATGCCGCCTCCCGGGACTGATTTCCAGCGAGCCATGTCATTGTCGACAAGTATTTTTAGAGTGACGGGTGAATCAGAGGCGTTTAAAGTCGCTGGGGGGGCAGCAATCCAAGACAGACAGGCACACCGACGTGGAGGCCCGCCTGGTTTAACGCCTTGCAGAAACTGATTCGTCGAGCCGCCTGAGAGGGGGAAAAAAGAAAAGTAACCATGCGCGCCGGAAATAAAAGGAAGCGGGAGGGAGGCAGGCACCAGGAGGATGGGAAAAGGTGCGCGAGTGCAGAGTTAACTCTCCCGCCGACGCCTAACGCTGGGTCATAATAATCGAGCCTCGTTTCGTCATTGACAATGCGTTACGCACACATCAAATTTCAGCTTCTGACGAGGACGAGCTGCGTAATCTGTATCCGTAGAAAACGCACAGGTCAACCGTGGCAGCGTGGCAGTGGAAAGAAAGGGAGAGGGCAACGCATAGAGTATGCCGAGCGGTGGTGGCTGGATGATGATATGGAGTGGGATAATTTGGATACTGAAGAGGGAATGGCCCGATGATGAGTGATTGTGCGTGTACATTACATTACATGGCATAGCTTGGCTCTGGGGTAATGAAGCAGGCCGCCCGACTGATGCGTTGTCACGTTGATAACTACAAGTCTCCTCGGTATTATGGCGTCAACTAATCCGTACTCCGTCGTGATGAGGCGTCGACTAGTGTCCTGCACCCCAGCGCTCGGCGTTGGAATTAGTTCAAGTCTGGCCTGGCGTCGACGTTATCAGTCAAATGGCGGGGATTTTCTTTTTAGCCTTTTTTCCCTGATACGCTTCGTTTGAGGCGCGCGCCATGGCTGAGGGAGGCGTCTCTTATTAGTGAAGAGTTGTCGGAGCAACTTTTTTTTTTTTTTTGTAGAGGCCTGTGGGACGCTGCAGGTTGCAGGTTGCAGGCTGACTCGTGGTTTCATTTCAGTCAGGCCGGTGAGAGATGGAGGGCACAACAGACGGGATCATGACGGAGGTGGGAGGGAGATTTGGTGACACAAATCAGGAGGAGAAAAGTCTGCATCATGTCGTGACACCGGTCCTTTGCATAACTATTTAGCAACGATGCTGTTTCTTGGGAAAGCGGCTGCTGGTCCGTCATGCAGCAAAATTAGAGGACGATAAGTACTGGTAGAACAAGGGGAAAAAAGTCGAATGATGTTTGAGCTGCATGCATGCATGTTGAATGGCGGACAACCAACAAAATTTCCAGGCATTATCGGTTGCGACGGTTGGTCGGGTGGAAACGAAAAGCAGGAAATTATTAGCGAGCAAGCGAGATAGTTATCGCTAATCCGTAGGTACTTACCGTCGCAGTGCTGATAGGAGGTCAGCAATGTATGAGCGATTGTATGGTGATTTGCAGAGGGCCAGCGTACCGAGGGAGGTACCTGTGTACCTGGGGCACAATGACTGCGCTAGCGCTGAGGCAAAGATTAGTGTAGGCTGTTGGACTGCTGTTCGCGCCAACGGTTCCAGACTAGCAGGATGGAAACGTGGGATTGTGCCATGTGCAAATTTTGCATCTTTTTTTAAGTTTTGGATACGCGACATCATCTGATGTCTTCTGACAAAGAAGTCCAACGCTCGAAACATTGATGGCCGGCTAGTTACTTTGCCTTGCTCGAGCACAAGGAAAAGTTGTAGTGAGGCGGCGGGACTGACGGAAGCGCTGATGAAGAATCCTGTGACTTGCATTGAATAGGTAGGGATGGATAAGAGCGCATAAACCGGGCGTAGTCAGTTGGCCGAGGCACTCCCTGTACCTGGCACGCCATTAAAATTAAAAAAATTAAAAAGTATTCTTCTGAAAAAGGCAACCGACCTTGTAGGTCGGTTGGTTGTTGCGCCGCGCCGCGCATCATGACATGGCTTTTCCCCACCAGCCCAATACTTAGTTCGCTTTGCTAGGCTCCAACTAACCAAACAGCGATATCAGTAGCCACTTGGCTTGTCGGCTTTTGAAAGTACCGCAAAAGCCTCGATGCTTTTTCACTTTGTCCAATTCGGACCAACGATGTGCTGCTAGACTACATCATCATCATCATCATCATCATCGCTCGCGGCTTCTCGCGGCACCGCGCCACCACTCTCAGCAGCATCCTGCATGCCCGCCTGGGTACCTACCTGTACCTAGGTAGGTTAACTAGTAGTTAGATGTGCCCCTCGCTCCGTGGAAGAACGACAGGCAGCCACCTGTTCCGCTGCATTAAACATTACTGATACCTCAAGTGGCTCAAGTACTACACCCCCTTCGCTTTTTCGCATGCGCAGCTCTTTTATCACCATTACATGATAAACTAATCTTGTTGCAGACGCGCCCTCTTTATTAGCGTGCCTCTCAATTCCCACTCGCCCAAGCCTTCTCTCATCAAAAGACGACTCCACGCCCACTGCCCACGGCCTCGTTCGTCTCCGATAATATCCACTCGACTCGACAACGACTCCGCCTCCGCAAAAGCTCTGGCTTCTTTGTTTTCTACACTCTGCAAAGCCTCGACCGCTGCTTTTTTCAATTTCATCGCGCGCTCGCCTGTTTTTCCTGCAATTTCTCCTACATCGCCCCGTCTGCGCTCGCGGATGTAGCAACTGTCTTTTTTTTTTTTTTGCTTCTGCGCTGTTGCCCGCTAGTCCGCCCGACCTCGGCCACAGCTGCGCAACGCCCAGTTCCGCCTGCCACCTAGTTACCTCACCAGGTACCAGCCGACCGGCCACCAGCCAGCCCGCCTTCCCACCAGTTGGCTACACCAATCGACCTGACCAGAACCTGCATTACCCAACTTGCCACACGCAATATCAAAATTACCTACCGCCGTATTGGAGCCTCCCCTACTCCGTAACTACTTGTTTTCTTTTCGACCGTTTCCAACGCTCCATGCATCGGCCCTTTTTGCTCCCACATACGCCGCCGTTTTTACACGCTCGCCATCACGCCTCCGTGTCATGCCCGCCATATAATAAACTTGCAAGCCCATGACACCCCGGCCGCTGCGCCAGCACCCATCCTGGCTCCAAGACCACAGACAACGGCATTCTAATTGCCCCGCCCTACGACATCAAGCTCATCACTCGCTGACCTCTTCACCCTCCCACCTCGCTCGTCGCATCCTCCCCGGAGGGACGGCGGGCGCGGCTCCCTTTCCGACACCATGACGCTTTACTCGGACCCTCCCAGCTTGCTACCCTTTCGCCACGACAAGCCCACCCTGCTCGTCTGCTGGTGGATGACGTCTTTCTGCGCCGTCATGATCTGCCTGCGCGTCGCTGGCCGCTTTATCCGCACCGAGCGTCTCTTTCTTGAGGACAAGATTGCCGCCCTCGCCATCATCCCCCTCGCCCTGCGCATGGCCTGCGTCCACTACATTCTCCTGCACGGCACCAACAATGCAGATTACACGGGCGTCATATTATCAACCCCGCAGCTGCATAAAAAGAGCATAGCCAGCGGTCTTGTCCTGCTCAGCCGCTTCTTCTACGCTGCTACGTAAGCTCACCGCCCTCTACATGTCTCGACATTCTTTCCTCCCAGTTAGCGTGCTGACCTCGATATATAGACTATGGGTTCTCAAATGCGCCATTCTCGAGTTTCTCCGTCGAATCACAGGCATTACCTGGCAGCGATCTTATCAAACGACCATGGTAGCCCTGCGATGGACATTGCTCGCCACCTTTATCGCCGTCGTCATTAGCGACCTGGCCGAATGCCAACCCTTTCACCATTACTGGCAAGTTTTGCCCGATCCGGGTGGCCAGTGCCGGCAGGGCTACGTCCAGCTCCTCACCATGGCCACCTGCAACGTCTTGACCGACCTCTTGCTCGTAATCTTCCCCATCCCCATTATCCTACACAGCCACATGCAGCTCAAGCGCAAGATCCAGCTTGTGCTACTCTTTTCTCTCAGCCTATCCATTGTTTGCGTTACACTATATCGAGTCCCGCACATCATTTGGAACGACGGACGCCAGCAATATCGATCACTCCTTGCCTCGGTCGAAATTCTGTTTGCCACAGCCTCCGCCAATGCTCTGGTCCTTGGCTCATTTGTCCGCGATCGGGGTCTGAAGAAGCAGAAATTTCGCCGCAACTCGGCCGCCGACTCGTTTGACCGCGGTAGCGCCCCGCGACGGCCCGCCCTGCACCAACACTGGGGCAGCGATGAGGATCTAGTCAGAGACGTCGGCCTGGCTGTCGACCCGAAGCTGCGTGAAACCCCAACCCGCGCCATCGTGGCCAAACCCGCCGATCTCAAAGGGGATTGGGCCCGTCATAACGGTACACTGAGCGGCGAAGCGGCCAGCGACGATGCCATTCTCCCCGACGACCGCCTCTCAAAAACAGACTCCCACCAGGGGGGCAAGAAGATGACTTTCTTCGATGTCGGAGGCTTATTAGATGGTTCTGTGGGAACAAGCAGCGGCAGCTATCGCCGTGATAGCCACACCTCATCCACCATTGGGCCCGGCTCTTCCCACGGCGTCCCGGCAAATGCCGTCCCTGCCAGTTCCACTGGCTTGCGGCGCGGTTCAACGGCGCTGTTGTCAGATCTTGGCGTCTTGTTCAGCCCGCTAAATAACCGCTCGGCGCGCTCCGGCCGCCCTATATCAAACACCGGCACCGAGCTGCAACCTATTCCACAGTCGGCCTACGAACTGCAAGACCACCCTCGAAAGCAGCCAGAGTCTGTGTAGACTATTTCTGGCGATTCCAAAATAGCGTGTTAAAGAGCATCAAACACGCACACCCTTTGACTGAGCCAGTCAACATGCCGTCCCTCTTTCATTCAACGACACATCTCGCAACGACTCTTTCTTTTCTGTTTGTAAATTATCATGGTTGAGGTCAAGCGCATTGGGCCTGGAAAATGAATCAGAGCGTTTACATTGGGTTTGGATACATTAGTCTCTGCACATTTTTGGCGCATATATACCCTGGGTGATTTTTTTTTCTTATTTTGGATACGGGACATTGACAGTGGACGGTTTCGATGCGGATGCACATGAGCTGTGGTGCGACGAGTAATGACTTGATATCAAGTACACATGTTGTAAATTTTCTTTCCTCAGGTTTTGGTAGCTTGATTAACCATGTCCTGATACTGTTGCATACCAAGTAAATAGGTCATTGTAAAATATTCTCATTATATTTTGTAGTTTTTACATCGAGAAGTGGTGCTTTGACGTGTCAATTACACCGGAGTGAGGTCTTTTTGCATCGACAAGCGGTGCTTTGCGTGTCAATTACACCGAGTTGATGTATCTTGGGCAAGTTTCGACCATGTATGTTTGTTTGATTTTTTTTTTCATTTATGCTAAATCCCTGGCTATTTTGCTCTTGGAATCAAATGTCGAAAGAAGGTGAAAAAAATATGTATTCCCCCGTAAAAACGCCGACCCGTACGTAACATGGCAAAATCCTCCTCACTCTCTCTCGCCTAGTTAGACACATAGTCGGTAACTAGCATACCGACCCGCCGTCTCGCTCACGCGGATAATCTTGACCACCTGCCCGCGTCTGAGCCCCAGATAGCGGGCGACGGGGTCCTTGGCCAGGATCCTCGGCAGCTGCGTCTCCTTGAGCCTGTATCGCCTGAGAAGCGCCACCTTTTCCTCGCGCGACAGCAAGACGTGTCTGGGCACGAGCTCGTGATGAGTAATATTGACGAGAAGGTCGTCCTCGAGGAAACACTCAATCTTGGCGAGGTTCTCGACGGACGCGAGCGACTTGCGCGCGGCGGGCGACAGCGCAACGTGCGTCACCATGATGCCCGTCTTGTAGTTGTTGGTGATGGTGTACTTTGCGAATTGCCGAATCTGCGCCACGCCAAACTGCTTGTCGGCGAGAAACTCGACCCAGATGGGGCCGCAGTCGGGGGAAGGGTCGGGGTTGGCGTCGGTGGCGGGCGGCGTGTGCTTGCGCAGCATGGCGTCCGAGGGGCGGGCTGAGAATTGCAGCTTGGCGCGGTTGACGGTGCCGTCGGGGTTGCAGAACTCGCTGCGGAAACGGTCGAGGGAGATGTTGATTTCGTCTTGGGCGAGCTCGTAGTCCTGTAAAAGAAAAACAAAATTGTCAGCTCCTCGCGCGGCGTCTTGCCAGATGTCTGCGCTTGTCTGCGCCGGCTGGATCTAGGGAAGAAGAAAAAAAAAAAAAAAAGGGTCGTACTCGGTCGGCAACCATTTCGTGCACCGTCTTCCATGCTCTCCAGAGCCTCACGACCTCCTTGGAGCGCGCATCGTTGGGGAGGTCATCCATCGTGGGCCGGGCGTAGGGAATTATAGAAACAGGAGGAGAAAAGAAGGCAACAATCAGAAACGAATGGTTAGGAATTAAAATATGATGCAGTTTCGGCGGCAGTAGAGGTCGAGATTCGCCGCTGGGTTGGTGTCAATGTGGTTTGAGACCAAGGGTAAAAGAAAAAAAGTTGCTATCGCATATCGCCAGTCGTGCTCTGCTCGACGTTCGCGCGGCGCTGAGAATTTCTGGCAGAACGGGTCATGTGATTCGTTGATTGTTCCTGGAAGAGCCCCACTGACCTCTTTGCTTCGACTACGGATACTGAGTTGAGTATTCTATTTACGTTGCCTGGCTTGCCAACTACCAACTTGCATGCTGGTCGGGCCCTTTGGGCCTAGTTTGACTGACTGCATCATGTCGCTCCAGATACCCCAGGGTGCTCAGGTACATTGTACAAAATACAATGCTGTTGCCATGTGAAGCTTCGCGGTGCCCGGCTTCAGGACGCCATTTCCGGGCTCGCCTGCTGCGACGCTGTCAGGTTGTACGCCCACAAAAGTGTAAATTAATCCATCTCCCAGCCTCAATTCGAATGGCCAGCAAACTTGTGCAAATGCTTTTCGAATTAGGAACTTTTAAAAAAAAAATCAGAATAGTTGCACGCAAACTTTACATTGTCGAACCACATCTCCCATAAAAAAAAGACCCTTTGTTCACCAAGAGACAACGTGGAAAGAGTTCCTGGTCGCGCCACTGCCACTGGTGGGGGAAGGGCCGAGACCAGCGTTGCACATTGACCACTTTTTTTAAGCCCAGCTGGCCCTTTTTTCCCATCTGTCCACCAACTTTGTCAGTTCCTCATCCTGGCGACCTTTTCCAACCTGTCTCTGTTCTTCTTGTCATTTTGCAAACAGAAGACTTCTGTAATCTCGGATTGGACCTCGCTTCATTGGGAACCTCTCTGAACTTCATCCCGCCGACACAATGGCTGCCGAGACCGCTACCGCTTCCGCTCCCGCTTCCGCCCCTGCTGGGTCTCGCCCGCAGAAGCCCGACGAGAATGTCTTCAAGGCCGAACTCGAAAAGGCCGAAAAGGCGCACAAGGCTGCCATGGACCGTCTGGTATGTCCCATCCAAATCAACGCCCAGAGAAAGTCCCAGGACGACTCAATGCCCAAACTGCGCTGTGCACTTGGCCAGCGCGTGTGCGCCATCTCCTATTTGACCACCTGCTGACCCGACCTTTGAAAAGAACGCTGTCAGGGCCAAGATTGACCTTGCCACGCCCAACAAGAATAAGGATCAGCCCAACCCCGCCCAGAAGCGCCGCCAGGAACTCATCACTCAGGCCAACGAAATCCGCCAAAAGCAGGCCGGAGGCAAGAACGCCCGCACCTCCAAGCTCGATCAGATCAAGCGTCTCGATGAGCAGGTTCGCAGCCGCATCTCTGAGCAAAAGACGGCCAAGGCCAAGGTTCCCTACAAGAGCGTCGAGGACGTTGATCGCCAGATCGCCCACCTCGATTCCCAGGTCAACTCGGGCACTATGAAGCTCGTCGACGAGCGCAAGGCCCTCACCGACATCTCCTCGCTGCGCAAGATTCGCAAGACCTTTGGCCAGTTTGACGACTCGCAGAAGCAGATTGATGAGCTGCGCGCCAAGATCAAGGAGATCAAGGACAGTATGGAGGATCCCGAGCAAAAGGCCATGTCCGAGCAGTACAACAAGATCCAGGCCGAGCTCGACCAGATCAAGGCTGAGCAAGACACCGCTTACAAGAGCCTGTCGAGCCTGCGCGACGAGCGCACCAAGCTCCACGCCGAGCAGCAGGAGACCTTTATGGCCATCCGCAAGCTCAGGGACGACTACTTCTCGCAGAGAAAGGCCGCCGCGGTTCATGCGCGCGAGGCTCGCGAAAAGGCTCGCGAGCGTCGCGAGGCCGAGAACCAGCGCTATCATCTTGAGCGCAAGAAGGCCGAGGCCGAGCGCCTCCTCTCCGAGGCCAGCGACCCTGCCTTTCTCGAGGAGATTCGCCGCGCCAATAACCTGCTCGTTTTCCTCGACCCCAGCCAAAAGACGGCCGAGAAGACTCCTCTACTGGCTGCCAGTGGCCTGACCGCCCAGGCCCAGCGTACTGTCGACGCCTCTGGCCTCAAGGGTACCGCTCTCAAGAAGAAGGAGGAACGCGAGGAGGAGTACCTCCCTGCCGCCAAGAAGGGTAAGAAGGGTAAGAAGAGCGGTGCCAGCACTGCCACCAAGGGCTACAACTGCCCTCCCTCTGTCGTTGAGGACTGTGCCTTTATGGGAATTGACCCTCCCATGAGCGCCGAGGACGTCCCAGGCGTCATTGAAAAGGTCCAGGCCAAGCTCAACAGTTGGAAGAGTGACCAGGCCGCCCAGACCCAAAAGGTAAGAATCTTTGCACGACTATGCTTTTAGGGTCTAGATGCTAACATTCCCTAGAACATTGATGCCGCTAAGAAGAGAATCGAGGAGCTTGACAAGACTGACGAGGAGGGCACCAACGGCGACAAGGCCGACAAGGCTGACAAGACCGACAAGGTTGCCGAGGATCTCAGCAAGGCCACCATTTCCGAGAAGGAGGAGGCCTAAGCGACTCGATCGAGTTGACTGAGCTTCTCTACGGAGGAGCAAGGGTTGCTTTTGCCTGCATCCCGTCACCCGTACATGTCCACGACAATACAGCATAAAACTCTCCACCCGCCATGTCATGAGTTTTGATTTCCATCCATATTTTCTTTGAGTTGCAGAAAATTTCCATTTCCTTGTCCTTTTACCATCTACTCTTTTGGCGTATACCAAAGCGGATGCTCAGTTGTGTACGAATATAAAGGCGAAGAAGAGGGCAGAGATTTCATGGGGAGCGTTTGATTTGGGTTCAAAAGGTACAGATTCAAAAAGGTGCAAATTTTCACAGAGAAAGGATGCAGCGAATGTGAAAAGAGGGAAATTGAGTAGGGGGGTAATTATAAAATGAAGAAATTGAAATTAGCTACAAACCAGCCAAAGTAGAGGATGCTAGTAAGAAGACGTGTGAAATGTATGTCCAGTTTCATTTCGTTTGGGCCTTTTGCAAAGATAAAAACGCCGTGTTAGATGCATCCGAGGTGGTGGCAGAAAACCTGCTCAGCCAAAGATGAAACAAAAATGAAGCAAGAATAAACCAAGAACAGAACAAGAATAAAACCAAAAGACTCCGTTTTCATGTCATCGTTGTGTTTCTTTTAGAAATACAAGTATTCGTCCCAGGCTTCATGTGCCGTTTTCTTCCGTCTGATCCATCCTGGAACAGTAGCCCCAGCAGAGAGAGAGGCCTATGCAGAATAGTCAAGATGTAGATAAAAAAAAAAAAGAAGCATATTTCATTAAGACCAGGTTAGTAATCAACCGCAGCTGCCAAGTCGGCCCAAACTATGGTGGCGACGGCGGAGGCGTCTGCCAGTGCGCGATGTGTGGCGGCGGCGGCGGCGGCGGCATATATGGCATAGGTGGTGGTGCTTTAAACGACGACGGCGGCGTCATCGAAAACTGCGGCGGTGGCGGAGGCGGGGCCGGCGGTCCCTTGAAAGATGGCCCCCTTGTTGGCGTGAGCGGCGCCGGAAACTGCGGCGATGGCGGGGTGTTTCCGTACCGCGAGCGCACAGGGGGCTTGCGGCGATCTGCGCGGTGCCGCGGGTCGCCCCCCTTGGGCGGCCGATCGAAACCCGGCACGCGCTTCATGACGGGGTCGTCGTCGTTGGGCAGGGTGATGCGAACGAGGGAGTAGAAGTGGTTGAGGACCTCGGGGTAGCGCTTGACGGCGAGCGCCCAGGCGCGGTCAATGTTGCGGCGGTACTCTGCGCGGGCGCGGGCAACGTGGACATTGGTGTTGTTGTTGTTGTTGTTGTTGTTGTTGTTGTTGTTGTTGTTGTTGTTGTTGTTGTTGTTGCTGCCGGAGCCGGAGCCGGAGCCGGGGCTGGAAGGGCCGGAGCGCGCTAGGCAGGTGGCCTTGATGGTGTCGAGGTGCAGCGCGTAGGCGTCCTTGCAGGGCTCGGAGAGCGTGTGGAAGTAGCCGAGGATGTAGTCGCGGGCGTTGCGACGGACCCAGGAGCTGTTGGTGATTGGTGTGAGTGGAAATGGGTGTTGAAGAAAGGAAGAAGAAAAAGAAGAGAAAAAACGTACCGGACATTGCGCATGGTTGGTGGGAAATATAGATCTTCAGCTTGGGAGAGGGCGACTTCGAGGGCGTGAGCCTCGCAGCCGCAGAGCTGACTGGCAGGGGCTTGACAGACGGCGCAGGCTGGGTCGACTTTCGCGGTGCCAGAGCCAGCAGAGCCCATCATGGCTGTGAAGTGTTGTATAAACCCTGGTCTTATTTTCTTTGCTTCTCTTTCGTCTTTTTTTTTTTTAAAAAAAAAAATTTATTCTTGAAACCAATAAATGTTAAAAAGTTTCGCTTAATTCAGGGTCTCGCGGCCACGGCCGCGCTCGTGGCAAAGCCGGCTTTAAAGCGAAACAATTCAGACCCAAATCTTGATCATATGGCCTTGTTTTTTCTTCCCGAACAGAGGTACACTTGTTGAACGCTACAAGTGCCGCCGAGTTTCCTTTCTCTCTCGAGAGAGAGCCACTTGACGCCTTGTGCAACGATGGCGGGAACGGCAGCGCGCGGTCAAGGCAGACCGTAGTGTTGCGCGGAAAAGAAGCGAGAGAAGAGAGATGTGACAAGATAGATGCTGCGCAAAATACAGGCTAAAAAAAGACGCAATGAAAAGGCTAGGCTCGATGGCGGGGGGTAACCCGAGCATTATATAAACGTCAGCCAATGCAAGCAATGGAAGAACGTGGTATATATATCAGTGCATCGCTGTCTGGGGAAAAGCGGAATGGGGTCTAGACTGCGAGTAAGGTAAGAAAGAGACATGGCTTGCAGCGATGGCCATGCAGGGGACAGACCGCAGCTGTGAATGGAAGGATTCCATGAAACTATCGAGTGAAGCATGAAAGGGGAAAGAAAACAAGGCCACGGTAGAGACGGTCTACAAAGGATGCAAAGGATGCAAAGGATGCAAAGGATGCAAAGGATGCAAAGCGGCAGTGATGAGGTGGAGGCGGATGCGAAGCGTAGCACACAAGGTCGCGCGCACCACCAGCAGACGGGGAAGTAGACGGACAGGCAGGTACGAGGTAACCGTGGCACAGGCGACACGCTTTGACAGGCGGACATTATTTTGTGCGTGTGTGTGGCCTTGAAGTGAGTACCGGGAGTGAAAGTGTAGATGTGATGAGCAGTCACTGAATTAATCATAGGTGGGATCAAACAAACCAAGCACGAAGCAACACACGCCATTTTAGGAACAGCCTGCAGTTACTATGCGTCCCTCAACTAGGAAGTGAAGGGGGACGACAAAATGAGATAATAGGTCGACGCTTCATGATGGCAGGGTGGCAGAGGTGAGCTCGAGGACAGCTGACTTGCCAGTGCAGAGATGGTCCACTGGGGAAGAAGAAAGATGCCCTCCCGGCGGTGACACAGAGTGAATGAGTGTCAGGAACATCTTCTTTGAGTTGATGTGATTTGCCTGTGAATCGGGGAGAGAGTGACACAGAGATGCCCCTGCTGGCGCTTAAATGGGCTTGAGCCTAGTTTCAATCTATAGCGATGCTGAGGATAACTAGCAGAAAACCATGAAAAGAAGAGCTGTAGAAACGAAACTGCTTGGCTGTGTGCCTGAACTGTTCATCGCGAATGTCTCTCGATGATGTTGTGTAACGAAATGGCAGACCGAATAACATCAGGTTACTCATGGACAGCAGCAACTGACAGTCTACAAAGGCGTGTCACAGCAGTCTTCAACACCAAAAACTGCTGCTGTGGGCAGCAGTAACTGGCAGCTACAGGGGCGTGCCACAGCAGTCTTCAGCAGTCCTCAGCAGTCTTCAGCACCAAATACTGCTGTAAATGGCCACCAACAGCATGCCGGCCCCACCGAGACTACTTGCGTTGATCTCGCTAACCTGATTGGACATACATCGACCAAAAAAAAAAAATGCAAAGAAGACAAACGGGACCTCTGATTGCATCACAAATATACGGTACAGCTTCAGTCGGCCTGCACCGCGGCCACCAAACCCGCACATGCCAGAGCACCAAGGGGCGACAATCTACCCATTTGCCTGCAGCTTCATCTGACTGTCGCACTGCTTCAATGGCCGCCGTCGTCGCTCGCCGTCGCCCGCCCGCTGGCTCTGCCATGCTGACGGCCGCCACTCTCGTCCCCTTTCTCTACCCGACTCTCGCTCTTGCCACGCCTCGCTGCCCTGCCCTACGCTTTTCGACTTTGAAGTCGACATCATATCCGGCGTCACCCTCCTCTTGTCGCGCCACGTCCGTCAAACACGACTGCTCATCATCACGCCGCTGCGTCAGCACCACCACCACCAGTGACACAACAGCCACCCTCAACGACCTCCCCGAATCCCGCCTCAACCCCGCCCCGGACGACTACGCCGCCTCCAGCTTCACCGACAATGCCGAAATCACCATCTACGCCGGTCGTGGCGGCAACGGCTGTGTGTCCTTCCAGCGCGAGGCCTATCTGCCAGACGGCCCGCCCAATGGCGGCGACGGCGGCGCCGGCGGTAACGTCTACATACAGGCCGCCCACGGCCAGACGTCCCTGCACAAGGTCGCCCGCGGCCGCTTCATCCGTGCCGGCCACGGCCAGAATGGCCAGGGCAGTTCCAAGGGCGGCGTCCGCGGTGACGACGTCATCATCACTGTCCCTGTCGGCACCATTGTCCGCGAGCTCGAGCGCCAAGACCCGGTCGCTGACGAAAGCGTTCGCGTCCGCGCCTACCAGCAGGTCATGAAGGCCCGGCGCCGCGCCGTCCACGAGCTTGAGACGCGGATGCTGCAGCAGAGAAAGATGGAAAAGCAGGCCGGGCAGGTCAAGAAGAAGACTAAGAAGGGAAAGGCCGAGGAGGACGAGGACGAGGCGGCAGTGGGTTTGAAAGGATTGCGCGAGGTCGCGGGCATAGAAAGACACGGCCAGCTCGCGCAGCAGCTGCAGCAAGAGGCTGGCGAGATGGAGGAGGACGAGCCTCCTGAAGACCCCCAGCGCGACAAGTGGCTGCTCTACCCGGGCATGTCCAAGACGGACATGAAGGCCGCCGAGTTCCCACCGCTCCCGCGCCGCACGCGCCTTCTCCAGCAACCCCCCGGTCCCATTTACCTCGACCTCTCGCGGCCCACGCCGCGGCCCATCCTGCTCGCCGCCGGCGGCATCGGCGGCCTGGGCAACTCGCACTTTATCTCGCGCTCCCACCGCCGCCCGCTCTTCGCCACAAAGGGCGAAGCCGCCCCGACGCTGCGCATCTCGCTCGAGCTCAAGCTGCTCGCCGACGTTGGCCTCGTCGGGCTGCCCAACGCCGGCAAGAGCACGCTGCTGCGCGCCCTGACGAATAGCCGCGCGCGCGTCGGCAACTGGGCGTTTACGACGCTCGTGCCCAACATTGGCACCGTGGTGTTGGACAAGTACGAGGGGAGACAACGCTGGGCGCTGCGCCGGCCGCGGCACAGCACCGAGGAAACCAAGGTCGGAGCTGATAACGACGCGGATGGGTACTTGAACGAGGAAGAGGCTTGCACGAGATTCACGGTAGCGGACATTCCCGGGCTCATTGAAGGCGCCCATCTCGATCGGGGCCTCGGTATCGCGTTTCTGCGACACGTCGAGCGCGCGGGCGTCTTGGCATTTGTCGTCGACCTATCCGCGGGCGACGCCGTCGCCGCTCTCAAAGCGCTGTGGCGCGAAGTCGCCCTCTACGCGACCATGCGCGACGAGGAGGAGCGCGTGCGCGCCGCCACTATCCCCGACGCCGACGAGGCCGAGGATCCCTTTCACAGCGGCACCGTCAACCTCATGATGCCGCCCCAGGAGCACGTCATGCAGGCGTCCACCACCACGCCCACCATGCACACCGCCGGCAAGCCGTGGTTCGTCGTCGCTACAAAGGCGGACCAGCCCGACACGCAGCACAACTTTGCAGCGCTGAAGCACTATCTGGAGTCGGTCACGAGCGGCGCCGAGCCGCATCCCAGCGGCGTAGTCGACGGCGCCTGGGTCAAGGACTGCGCTGCGATTCCGGTCAGTGCCATTCACGGGCAGGGCGTGCAGCGCATCGTGCATTGGACGGTTGGCCTGCTCAACCAGGAGTAGGATGGATGCCTTTATGGGGCGTACTTGGTCTTTGTAGATATTTTACAGGTGAAGCATGTAAGAGAATGAGGCGCGTTGCGGTACATGTAGTTATTGTGTAGTATATTTGTATAACATCTTTGTACATTGGCAATTTCTATACTGATAGAATAGATGATTTATTGTGTGTTTTTCACATGCATGTAAACATGCATACCAATTTTTACGGAAACGACTCAGGTCTTGATCATTTGTGTAGTAGCCAACGGACATGTTTGTTTGTTTACCCATTCATCTTTCGACTATACTTGTTCCAGTCGGTCATGGAACGAAAAGAATTCTTGAAAATCTACACTTTTAATACAAGAGCAAAACTCCATTTAAATCCTCACAACATGACTACCAATTTCTGTCCTTTCCTTCATTCTTTCTTTTCCTCCTTTTCTCGTTCCTTCTTTCTTCATTCCACCATTTCATCCGAGCCATGGTTTAATCGACCAAATGGCAGACTTTGAGCCCTCCTCCGTCTTCTATTCAGGGCTAGGCAGGTCCTCCACGTCCTCGTGCTCCAGCGTCTGATCCACCTCCGCCTCCCCAGCACCACCTTCCTCCTCCTCCTTCTTTTGTTGCTCTGCCGCCTCCTTCTTGGCCACCTCTGCCTTTTGCTGCAGCTGCTGCGCAATATTGATCAGCGGCGTCGTGTCGTTGAAGATGCGCAGCAGCATCGCCGCGCGGTCCTCTTTGGGCAGCATCAGGTTCAGCGAGTGGATGCTCTTCCAGAGCGGCAGCGCCATGGCCTCGCTAAAGTCCGGGTCCGTCCCGTCGGGCTCGATGCGCAGCACGCAGCAGCCCATGCCCACGTCGCGCACCCGCGGACCAATCTCGTCGAAGCGCTCCCAGGCGCCGTCGCTAATCTTGGGAAACATTTCAATGAGCAGCTTGCGCAGCGTCTCCTTGCTGGTCAGCCGCACCACGCGCGGCTCGCCCACATAGCCCTGCAGGATAGGCATGCCCTCGGACTGGATCCGCCACCGGCACACCTCGGCCGACGGCGCGTCCTGCTTCATGAACATGCGCACGCCGCCGTGGATAACCTTGATGCCGCGGCCCTCGTTCTCCGTTAGAATGTCGCGCGTCAGCGCTGTCGTGTAGTAGATGGCCTTGGCCGGCTCGCCCATCTCGTTGCGCACCATGTAGCGGTTGGTAGGGAAGCGCGGCGACAGCTTGTAGAATTCGATAATGTTTTGAATGGTCGTGTGGGAAGGGTCCAGGTACTTGAAGGGCTCCTCGATAGGGCCCTGCTTCTTCTGCTGCTTGTGCGTAGGGTCTGGTTTGGGAGCAGCGGGTGTAGCAGCGGCAGACGAGTCGCCTTCCGTCTTGGCCTTCTTGTTGGCGGCTTCGGCTTCAGCTGGTTCCTCCTCCAGCGCGCGCTTGTTGGAGGTGCCGTTTGCGTCTTCCATCTTGACATCCTCGGCGGCGGGCTCGGCTGTCGTCTCAGCAGCGGGTTCAGTTTGGACAGGCTTCTCGGCCTCAGGTGCGGAATCCGTCAGAGCACGCTCCTCAGTCTCGTTAGCAGGAGCCTTGTCGTCACCGTTGGCGGCTGTCGCGGCGACCTTGCGCACGTTTTCGTTCTTGGCCTTGAAGTCAGACTTCTTCTCGAGAACCGTGATGAAGAAGCCACCAGTATCTTGCAAATGAGAGTAAACTCTCATGCAACGCTCCAGAGGCAGACCGTAGGCGTCGGATCCCTCGCGCTTGGGAAACATGGACTGGGAGACCCGACCAGGAATGACACCCTCGTTGCTCTCCTTGGCGAATTCTTCCACTTCCTCCCAAGAGCTCCAGATGCGGTTGCCCTTGTCCATAATCTTCCACTCCTTCATACCAGGAACGCGCTTGAGGCGAGGAAGTTGGTCGCTGCAATCGATAATCTCAACACTATCAGGGCCGCCGCATCGTTCAATAGCAGACGCAATGACTGATTCGTTCTCGACAGGGTTCATGCTGCAGGTGGAGTATACGACGCGGCCACCAACCTTGAGGAGCTGGAGCGCGCGTACGAGTATGCGAATCTGGGTAGCGTGCAAACCCAGAGCACTACCCGGCTGCCAGTCCTTCCACAAATTGGCATTTTTGCGAAGCGTTCCGTCCCCAGAGCAAGGCACATCGGCGAGGATGCGATCAAACTTCAAATAGTTGGGCTTGTTTGGTGTATTTGGCGAAGGAGGTAGCTTGATTGAAGGGAATTGGGTGGCATCGTGATTCGTGACTAGGAGATTGGGCGAAGAAAGGCGCTTGAGCTGGTGGACAAGCATGTGGCCGCGCTTGTAGTCGGCATCGTTGGCAATCAGCAGACCGGTAGCGCGGCCCTGGTCAGAAGGGTCGGCCGCGAGATCGGCCTCGACCTCCTCCTTGGTCTCGTCGCCCAGAACAAGGCCGTCTTCTTGCGCAAACTGGCGCAGAACCTTGCGCACGCGAGATTCCTCGCCGACGTGAATCATCTCCAGCAGCTGAGCCGACTTGCTCCCGGGCGCAGCGCACATGTCGAGAACCGTCATGCCGGGCTTGAGGTCCATGAGCATGGGGGGAATCATGGAGACAACCTCTTGACGGCTAATATTTCCGACGCTGGTCTCGGAAACGAGGAATTTTTGAAACGCGGCAAAGGGGGGGAACTTGCGAACGACATTCTTGGGCGTAGTCATCCACCAGGCGAGCTCGTCGGGGTACCAGGGAACAGGCACGGGCGGCTCGGCAGTTCGGCCATCCTGGTGCTCAATGTTGGTGATTTGAGGGATATATCTCGTTCGCAAAAGTCTTTTGACGGCCAGAGCGTGTCTATTCGGTCGGTGGTCAGTGAGGTAAAATGCAACAGCCTTTACGGCGTGGCGCAAAACTTGTTGCGCGTGCCAATGAATACATACCCCTTGGAGCCGCAGAAGCGGAAACTGTTGGGAAGTTCGCGCTTGAGAGCATCCCAAAACTGCTGCTTCTCCTCTTCAGGGAGCTGCAGCAGCGTATTGTAAAAGTTTTCGAGCTTCTCGTTTTCCTTCTTCAGAGGAGGGTAGTCACGCCAAGTGTTGCCGCCGCCCTGGCCACCGCGACCACCACCGCCGCCGCGACGATTCTTTCCCTAAATAAATCGCAGACTGTTAGCCTCGTACCAATTGAGATGTGCTTGGCAATGTTGCTCACTCTAAACTTGCCCATTTTCGCTGGATGTGGTTGATGAAGGTTGGAAATGGCCTTTGATTCGCGCTAAGAAAATTTCCAGACTGTAGCCCCGCGAGAGCACAAGCACACAGCTCAGCAGGCGACTAGCTGTAGCCTCAGCCTGTAGGTGCGCTGCGTGTGGGAGCCTCAATTATGTACAGTGGGTAATGTACCTAAGTACCCACACCATAACTATGGATTTACTGGCACCGTAGCCGCCACTACCATGCTCGCAAATATATTATATATGCCGCATGAAACGAGATGTTTTGTCAAGGCGGAAGATGTACTAATTCCGAGAGCCTCGTCGACGAAGCTCTTGTGTGACAAGGGCGACTCTACAGTACAGGGTACGAGTGAAGAGGCCGGCTAGGCGCCCACCGGACGCTGAAGACTCCATTGGGATTGTCACGAGTTCATCGACGGAGAGCATGGACGGAACAATGATCGCTGCTAGAAAGTATAAACAAACCGGCAATCTCGACATATCCGCGCCTGGGTGCGTCCAGAAATCCTTTATTTAGCCAGCTCCAGAAGCCACTGCAACGGCAGAGTAATCACCGTCGCAAGCAGCGTTTTGGCAAACAGTCGCACAACTTTACATGGGGAGCCTGACAGTCAAATAAAGCACGAGGCATGACCTCGAATGAGCAGTAGAGTCGGAGTGTGAATCGAACACACTATCCAAGGGCTTCCAGAGGCGGCTCAGCGCCATCCGACCTTTGGCCAAAGCCGGGCTAAAGAGCTAACCAGAGAGAAGTGAGGCTGAAGCCGACCAGAGAGAAAGAGACCGAAGCCTACTATGAGAAAAATCGTAAGTCAATTGGCTTTCGCCCTTTGAGTATGAATTGAGGCTTTCGCCCGTTTGTTTTCGTGGCGTTTGGAGATATCACGAGTTCATTCCTCGTCAGAATCTTTCGACTCCTGGTCATCCTTCGGTCTGACGGCAACTGGCATCGTACCGAAACCCTGAGCGCGTCTGGCAAATTACTTGTCTGTTTCCTCAGAGATGCTGGTGGTGGCCATCTCGTTGCTGACGGGTGCGATGACGGAGGAAGGCGTGGAGGGAGAATCAGCAGCTACATGAGCAGCGGGGCAGCAGAGACGAGAAGTGCAACAGCGCCAACAGTCGAAGGTGGGGTTGGAGGTTCAATCGGGGCCGTGGTCGCTACCAGGGCCGCGGTGGTGGAGGTGGTGGTGGTGATGGTGATGGTGGTGATAGTGGTGGTGGTGGAAGGACCAGCGGCAGAAGCAGCCATATTCTGCCTACGCTGTGCCAGCGGAAGGCGCTATATCTTTTAATGGCTTGCGTTCACACAATCGAGACTCGATTAGGAGATCTTGTATTTACTGCACGGCGGGCAACGACACCGACCTTGACAGGCCTGCCCCTGACCAGCAGGTCGTCGAGCTCACCAATGGCTACGTCGCGTGCAGCCGTAGTTTCCGCCTCCATAAACACCCAACTAAGATGTTTGTGCCCGGGTTTGATGCCGTCTAGCCGCCAGTGAAAAACGACGCCTCGGTAATTGCTGAGCTTCGCTTTGCAGAGAGCCTTAATCTCTGTCTGCGTGCTCGATAATGCAGGCTTCGAACGCCGAGCAGTGGCACTCACTGCGGAATCGTCTGATGCTCGCCTCCCATGCGCTGTCGTACGTCATTTGGGAGGGTTTTATTTTCAAAGAGGGTAGTTTAAGGTGATTGTAGGTTCTTTGTTATGAGGAAAGATGCGAGCTGAAGGAGTCTGGTTATGGAAAGGTGAATGGAAGAATGGAATGAGGGTGAGGCGGATCTAAGTGAGGGTGCTGACTTAGATAGGGCAGTTGTCACTCGCTAATAGATGTGGGGCGGCTCCATACCATTTACACAGTTCTATTCGTTTAAAAATCTCCGATGAGCTCCAAGTGAGCATCTTGGCCAATTGAACGCTGATCCCCCTGAGGCTTGCCATTAAGAGAGTACATCTAACACTAACATGTTTTTCCACAGATACATCCACAAACACGCACACACACCAACAACAACATGCCTTTTTACATTTTTGTAAAATAGCAGGCCTGTCCTGGAATAATAAGCTTCGTCTCAAGATAAAAGATTTGTCCCGGGACTAGAGCCGTCTTGGGAATGATCGCATCTTGGGAGTGAATGCATCCCGGGAGTGAATGTGTCCGGGGAGTGAATGTGTCCGGGGAGTGAGTTCATCCCGGGAGTGAATGTATTTGTATTTGTATTTGTACATACGTTTATCGCCGGGAGATTCCTACCTTAACGAGGGCAAACGGCGCCCACCAGAGCACATTGGCCCGATAATTCACAGCGTATTTAACACGATGAATGACTTGATTGTTGCGGCGAGTGTAATCGCCGTTCCTGACGTGTCAGAAAATGTCATTACTGCACACTCGCGATTCCAGAGCAGGCCTCGGCCGACGTTTCTCACCTCGAAATCATTGCCCAAGGGTCTGAATGCGATGCTGGATAGAGATAGAATAACAACCAAAGCATCGCAAGGCGCATCGCTCTCTACATCGCATAGCTTTGAGGAACAGCCCGTAAATCGTTAAGTCTACACTTCAGCAGCTGCACAGTCACTGGCAAGACAAACAGAGTAAAGAGTATTCAGCTGATCGCGAGCACACTGTGAAAAAATACAGGTTTTGTGTAGAACAGATTTTTTTTCCCAATCTTGGCTTAACAAAAAGAAACCTTGCGGGAGCAGAGCCACTGGTTAAGTCTTGAGTGCTGGTCATAATGCCTGCCACCGATTTTCGTTGCGTTGTGCCCGTGCACACGCCGCTGCATCTAGTAGATCTTGCGGGCGGTCCATTGCTTCTAATCCGCATTACCTATTGTCACGGGGTAAGACAGCCCGCGAATGAGAGGCGGATCGTGTTTCATTATTGCTTCTGTGCGTATGTGGTCGAATGCAAGCATGACTAATTCTCTCACATTATTGATTGTCCAGGGAAGCTTGAGTAATGTACTCTAGTGTACTGTTAAACACAATCGCGCATCTTTATCATCAAACATGCATTTGAGAGCTGTGACATGCTTGTTGTTGGCTTAGCAATAGTCTTCCAGAACTCTATCGCGGCAGAGTTCTTTCGCCACTCCGTCACATCAGCCCCTACCGACTCGGAGTAGAGCCAAGGATACATGAGATGACTTGCGAGTGGCAGCAGCTGTGTACACCCCGGCCATGCTACTAGAAGCGCTGAAAGTGTTGGCTAATCCGGCCGGCAACTTCTTGCACCTTTTGCATGTCTGTTTCTACTCATCAAACTCATAGGGTCACGGATCGTCGACGCTATGAGATTGTTTGCCTGTGGTCACCCGTCAGCACCGATTCGGAAGAAACATGGCACTTGCAGACACTCTTTTCGTTGCAGGAGCAACCTCTTTCAAAATATTGGTCACGTGGGATTATGCCAGTAATAATGCGTAATGTGATATTTTGTATATGCAAAGTAGATGCTTAGATATAGCCCGCCTATGTTCTCGGGCTGCGAAGAAAAGTCACAACGCCACCACAATATCCAACCAATTCATTCAAGCGGGTACCCTCCTGCTCTTGCTGCGTCTTCCACTCTCGCAGAGCTGCCAACAAAGACGCACTACCCAAAACAAGATCAAAATGCAGTCGTAAAAATACAGTCATCCAAGCTTGATTAAGCTCATAGTCGCGTCTCGCCTTGAGTCTGTGGGTCAAGGCGCGGATAAAGTGCAAGAGTTCATTAGTGTCGTCGTCTCCGCTGCCAAATGACAATGATCGCAGCTCCAGGTCGGCGCTGGAGGGCGACAGTCCCTTCAGATGATCAATGAACTCCTCATCTAAAGCATCGTCAGTATTATAGACAAATAGCGCTGCACAAAGTAACACTTACAGTTGCCGCTCTCCGCTCCCACCCTAAGCTTCGAGCTAAACACTTCCTCGAGTCGAGCCTGTTCGAGCTTCGTAATTCGAGACCCTGAGCCGTCGTCGTTTCCATCTGTGTTCTCTGCAAGCGCCTGTTTCGTGCCAGCAGATGGCAAGAAGAAAGGCGCCTTTTCTGGCGCCTTTGGTGCTTCCTTCGGCTTGTTCCGCTCTTTGATCAAATCCAGATGCAGTAGTGTTTGCCATCTACTCCTCGGCACAAGACTGAGCGTTGTCATCTCGGAGCTCAGCTGATCGATCGTAGGAGCCACCAGGTCCGCATCAGCATCCTCTTCTTCATCTTCAAAAGCGCCTTCCAAGATTCCTACGTTGCCCTCGCCAGACACAGTAGGTCCGCGCAAAACGCCAATCTCCTTTTCGGATATTTGCCGCGTTGCAACATGCTTGAAGAGTGCTTTGTTGGTCCATAATGTGACACCTGGTTCATTATCAACGCATGCTGCCAAGTACTCACCCGTGACTGACATGGCTATAGCATTGCACGGCTTAGTCAGACGTATCGCGTCAACAAGATGGCTTGTTGGAAGATCCCAAATCCGGACAAGGCAATCTTTCGAGGCTGCAATGACCCATCTTCCATCAGTCGAAAAGCATATGTCATTGATGGTATCTTGGGGGCCCCAGAACTCTCTAATGGTCCGCTTTGTTTCGATATCGACCACGCGGATAGAATTGTCGTCGCATGAGAACACAAGAAGGTTACTGCCGGCGTGGTAACGACAGCGTGTCGGGAAGGTCATTGGTGCCCAGTCAAGCTGGTCCAAGAGTGTTCCAGTAAGAAAATCCCAGAATTTGATCTTGCCGTCCATTCCACAGGATATCACATATTTGTTCATCGAGTCGACCACCAGGCCGGTAATGGGCTTTGTGTGCTTTCCAGAACCAGGCAGAAACTTCTGGCCGCTGTTTGTGTGTGATAATACAGATTCATCGCCCTGTCGTAATTGTTGAGCCTTGACTTGACGAGCCTGTGCGGGAGTCAATCTGGAAGGATAGCGCTGGCGATGAGTGCCAGACTGCAGATTGTACATGTCCATTCCACCATTCTCCGATCCAACGACAGCGAATGTGCCGCAAGGACTGATGGTAACCGTTGAAACATTGGATCCATCTCCGGTAGGAAGAGCCCAGCGTCCGGCTCGACGGCGGCCCCAGAACCAAGTCCTAGCATAAGCGTCTCCCTTGTGTGCTGTGACGACACTTTCCCAGCCAGTCATACCACTGATTTCGGCGTCCACATTCTTTTTTTGCGCAGCGCCTTTTTGCCAGATTGGTTGTTTGCCAGGCAGAGCGCCGATTCCTCCGTCACGGTTGATGGAGGTGGCGATGCACGTAATCTCGGGTGCTTTGAGATCTTCGAGTGTCGTAGTCGTGCCGTGTGCAGTAGCATTAGTGGCAAGGACGCCAACCTTTTTCGCCTTTTTACGAATATTGCCTTGGCTGAGCTCTGCACTCTGGCCATCGCGGCGCAAACTCCAGCCCCAAAGGCTCCTATCGCGACCACCGCTTATCAACCATTTGTTTCCCGCTTCGGCGCCATCGAAATCAGATGGCAAAAAGGTCAGACAGTTTACAGGCCCAGAATGACCACTGCGCGAATGTAAGACTCGGGGGACAGGCGAGAATGGACTGGCATCAAAAATCCAAGATTTCAGAGCGTTGTCCCGACCGCTGGTGAGAATGACAGGCTGGCCAGGGAGAAATTCGACTTTGCTGATGCCTCCCCTTACGGCAGACCCGTCATTTGTGGGAGGGTTATGCGCGCTTCGCAGGACGCTCATGACCCGGCCACCGCCATTGAGATCCCAGAATGTGACGTCGCCTGTAGCTGTGGTTGCGGTCGCCATAACACCATCTTTGCGCCCATCCGTACCGGCGCCTACGCCATCGGCACGAAACGATATGCATGTGATGGGAGCATCGGGGCTTCCAGCTTCTAATTGCAGCAGCAGCTGGTCCGTAAGCACATTGGTCACCACCAAGAAGCCAGATGAATAAGCAATGGCGAGAAGAGACAGCGCTGGACTAGGCTCGAGACAAGTAACAGAGCCAGCGTCGGAAAATTGAGGCAGAATGGTGTAAATGAGCTTTCCGGTGCTCACATTCCAGATTTCGACCCAGCCGTCCTTGCGACCAACAAAGATCTTATTCAAGAAAGTAGGCATCATGGTCACGCCACCAGTAATTTCGTTATCGTTGTTTGCGGCCGCCATAGTGTGGATGGTTGTATAGTGTTCGAGAGTCGCCGATTTGAAAACCTCGATTCTCTTCGAGGCACAGGCAATAAGCCACGTTCCAAAGACCATGATCTGCTGAATCGGCTCGTCAAGGCCGTCTGGGAGGGTAAGCTCGTCGACTTTTTTGCCTCTTTGAAAGACCCAGATGCCCTGAGCTTGACCGCCGTCTGTTCCGCCCCATGCAGCAAAAACTTTTTCTTTCCAAGCAAAAGTCGCGGTAATAACGGCGGGAGTTTCGGGTCGGGTCACGAAGACCAGGTTGAGACCACGCTTCAGGTCATAGGTTTGCAGGGCTTTGCCGACCGAGGTTGTTATCTGAAATGTCGTTTTGCCGAGAGGAATAGAGGTAAATGGCACACTAGTGGGCGAAACCAAGCCGACAGTCTGCGGCGAAATTTGAATTAGCAAGGTATTAAAGCAGTTTGGTAAAGAAAGATGCGTACTCGGAACGGGGCAAATATGCGCGAAGCATTCGCTTGTGATTTGGTGCCAGAAGCGGGAGCAGCGACTCTCTGGCGCTTTGCCAGCGGCCCATCTGCATGAAGTTGCGCCATGGTGCCGTAGAGTCTGAATATCTAAAAAGTCGTGCCTGGTCGAACCTGGTTTTGCTGCCAGAAGCATCATCTAGAAAATTTTGGCGGTGTTGAGAATTGCCATTTTCTGCCGGACCTGCCCCACCTAGACCGCCTTGGTTCCACTTGTACGGATGCGTGTGTAGGTACAGGCCACTCGATCAGCACGGCTAATAAACGCAGTGACAGGTCAATCTCAAGGTAGAACCGACAGATGTGTGTATACTAGAACGAGATTCGATGTTGGGTTATTAACAGCATCACGGCCTGTACGGGGCTACTGTATTTAATTTAGCTGACAGTTTATGGTACGCATTGCCAGTTGCCCACCAGTAACTGGCGGCCAATTGCCAGCTGCATTTTGCCAGTCTGTTTGCCGTCATGATGGTTGCCCTGCACATTCACGGCAATGCAAGCAACCAAACGACCACCACGATGCATGCTATTGGCGATGCTGCACACACGGACTGCCTCAGGCTCCCTCGACTCCGATCGTGTATCGTGTCTCATTAGGCGCTGACCTACAACCATACTGGCATGGACCCTATAATAGCGCCGTCGTCCCCATTTCTGCCCAAGCTTCCCCGCAGGTGGTGCTGCACCTACGAGCCCATCGCGCATCACGCAAAGTCGATCTTCAACAAGGGCTGATGAATGGCGCTGTGCGGCGGCTCCATCTGAGGCTGCAGGTGGCACTTTCCGACGCCTAATCAGTCTGGCCTGCCCAGAAACACGTCGATTACCGGACATCAACTAGTTACTGCAGAGCAAACAGGGCCTGCTCGCCGACGTCGACAACGTGGGAGCGAGCTCATCCATACTGGTGTCTGCCCTCTGCCCTTGCGATTTGCACATGTCACGAGGCGAGAAGCATACTCGCCAGCAGCTTCTTTCGGCGTTGGCCCAAGGCCAGCGATTAGGTTCTGGCTGCGGCTGGTCTGGCCAGTCAGTGTGGCCTCTGCTGGCTTGTGGTGGCTCCAGATTTCCGCCTTGTTAGCGTGACCTCCAAAACCGGAGCGCTTCGCCATGGAGGCTCTGAATTTTACCACCACGGGGTCCGTAAACGGGGCCAAGCCTCTGCCATGCTCGACGACTATCTCCTCCTCCATCTCCGTCAACAAGGACAACGCCGACTCGTCTGTACCCTTGGCTTCAACCGACCCCAAGAAGCATTCCACTCGTGCTCACGCCCGCATCCTTTCTATCCCGGCTGTTATTGGCTCCGTCACTAATACCAGGAGCCGGCATGCAGAGCCAGGCACTTCCGACATCCACCCCGCGAGAGCCAGCCTGCCCACAACCACGCACGGCTCAATCCAGCTAAAGAGCACACGAGCGCTTCTGGCACATTCTCGCCGCCAATCCACCACTTCTGCCACTTCCACAGACGACAGCCTTGCCCCTAGATTTCACCACGATTCGGATGCCCAGCGAACCCGTCTTGCCACCATCGACGGCCCAGCCAGCTCCAGCGCTACTCTCGTCACTCCTCTCAGGCCTCCTCGGTCCCGGCCTGACTCTCGTCGCCTTTCCAATAATTCCATATATTCGCTTGCTTCTGCCAGAGGTATCATAAATTCTTGTTCCCAAGGCATAGACGGGAGAGCCACAGCGCGCTCCGCTTCGGCCAGTCTCATGTCGTCCGTCAAGGGCTCCGGCTCCGGCCAGTCAGAAAGCGGTGTATCTAATGTCACTGTTACTACGTCCTCCAATTCACAAGCTACTGGTCCTGCTGGGCCTCAGCTGACACCCCGAGACCCTCACTCGCAGCCGCTGGACATCATGCGACGCCCTCAGCGGGCCGAGACAATGCGTACGCAGCCAGACCGCTCCCGCAGCAGGGTAAAGCGACGCTTCAGCGGCAGCACTGCCAACAGCAGCCATAGCCCTAGCAGTGACAGGGGTAACCATCACTACAGAGAAGAAGGTCAGTACGCGCGAACCCGTTCAGTAACTTTTCGCCAACGCGTTTTCTAGCCAAACCCGCGCAGTGGGGTGTCATTGGCATCTGCGCCCTCGACATTAAGGCGCGCAGCAAGCCGAGCCGCAATATTTTAAATCGCATCATTGCTAATCGAGAATTCGATGTGGTGGTATTTGGAGACAAAGTCATTCTTGATGAAGGTCAGTTCGAAGCACCCCGGGGCGCGCTGTAGCCTTTATACTAACACACACGGCAGAGGTTGAAAATTGGCCAATTTGGTAAGTCTACGCGACCCAGCGCCGCTCAGCTCGGTCAGCCGTTCCGGCTTAGCTACTCGCCGCGCACTGGGCTGAATGTCCAGCCTCTACATCTCAGACAAGGGTGACTAATATTTCATAGCGATTACTTGATATCGTTTTATTCCGATGGCTTTCCACTTGAAAAGGCTATTGCCTACGTCAAGGCTCGGAAGCCGTTTTGCGTCAATGACGTACCAATGCAGCAGATTCTGTGGGACAGGCGTATTTGCCTGCGTTTACTTGACAAAATCCATGTCCGCACGCCAAAGCGCCTCGAAGTTAGCCGCGACGGTGGTCCAAGTCTGCTCACACCCGAGGTTGCAAAGTATATAAAAGAAGTCTCTGGGGTTTCTCTCGACCCCGTTGATCCGACGAAGCCAGCGACTCCGAAACTGGTCGAGCTTGTTGATGATGGTGACGCGCTTAGTGTTGATGGCGTGGTCTTACGGAAACCATTCGTCGAAAAACCTACCAGCGCAGAGGATCACAATGTTATTATTTACTTTCCAAAGAGCGCCGGCGGTGGTGCAAGGAAATTGTTTCGCAAAATTGGCAACAAAAGCTCCGATTTTGTTGCCGACCTCGATACGCCTCGCTGTATCACTGAACCGGAAAACAGCTACGTTTATGAAAGCTTTATGCAAGTTGACAACGCTGAAGACGTTAAAGCATACACCGTTGGCCCGACTTTCTGCCATGCTGAGACTCGAAAATCGCCTGTCGTTGATGGTATCGTTCGACGCAACACCCACGGCAAGGAGTTGAGATATGTTACCGCCTTGAGCACCGAAGAAAGAGACGTGGCAGGCAAGATCTCGACTGCATTTGGTCAGCGTGTTTGCGGATTTGATCTCCTTCGGGCTGCGGGCAAAAGCTATGTCATTGATGTCAATGGTTGGAGTTTTGTGAAAGACAATGAAGACTACTATGAGCATTGTGCCAGTATCTTGAAGGATATGTTCATCAAGGAGAAACTCCGACGACTGTCTCTGACGCCTCCTCTTCCGTCGCCAACCGTTTCAGATGTTGATTCCATGTCAAAGACCACGGCATCGATCAAGGAAAAAGAGTTGCAGTCTGCCAATGCATCGCAAGCTACCACAGCCTCGCCCGCCCCCACTGGCGAACCAGAATCAGCCGTTACAACTGCACCACACTCGACGATCGCTACCTCACTTCCGATATCCGACACTGCACTGACTTCGGCACTTCAGAGCCCCATAACAAGTTTGCATCTTCCACCCCCTGCGTCAGATCTGGCTCTTCCGGTTCCAGCGGCCGCCGCTCCTTCGGCACCTGGGTCCGTCAAGTCAACAACAACAGCCAACACCGCCGGTCACCAGGCCCCCATCGACGAGAATCCTCCTGCCGTTCCTCCCCCAAAACACTCGTGGAAGTTAAAGGGCATGGTTTCGGTGATTCGACATGCCGACAGAACCCCGAAACAAAAGTACAAGTTTACATTCCACACAGAGCCATTTATTGCTCTCTTGAAAGGGCACCAAGAGGAAGTTTTACTCATTGGTGAAGCTGCATTGGCTAGCGTCATGCAAGCTGTCGACATTGCGATTGAGCAAGGTGTCGAGGATCGCGGGAAGCTCAAATCTTTGCGAAACGTACTTGTCAAGAAAGGCAGCTGGGCTGGAACAAAGGTTCAAATCAAGCCTATGTTCCGTAAAAAGAAGTCTGATAAATCTGCCATGAGCCTCCCCAATCTCAACGAAGAGGAAGAATCTGCAGTTCAGGGTGATTCTGACCACGTGGCCGAGAACGGAACTCGCCGCGTACCGCCACGCAGACACGACTCGCTCTCCGGTGTTACCATGTCCAAGTTTACGGCTGCCGAGGAAAGCCTAGTGCTTGACAAGCTGCAACTCGTTATCAAATGGGGCGGCGAGCCTACCCATTCAGCTCGATATCAAGCCCAGGAGCTGGGTGAAAATATGCGCAACGATCTCATGCTCATGAATAGAGATATTCTGGATGAGGTGCACGTCTTCAGCAGCTCAGAGAGACGTGTGACGGCGAGTGCCCAAATCTGGGCGGCTTCTTTCCTTGCGCAAAAAGAAATGCCGGAGGATTTCATCACTGTTCGCAAAGATCTATTGGACGACTCGAATGCCGCCAAGGACGAGACCGACAAGGTGAAGAAGAAGCTCAAGGGATTGCTGCGCAAGGGCAATGAACGTCCCGAGCAGTTTGCCTGGCCTGAAAATATGCCAGAACCTTCCGAGGTGCAGACAAGAGTGGTGCAGCTCATGAACTTCCATCGACGTGTGATGCAGTACAATTATGGCAAACTCTACAGCGGTGCAGCCAGTTCTCTGGGTGCCATCTCGAATCCTAGCACTGAAAAACTCAATGGCGAAAGCTCTAGCGCGTCTATTTCTTCGGCGCTTTCGCATGCGAATGCTGTAACTAGCATCCAGTCCAGATGGTGCTCGGGCGAGGATGCAGAGCTTTTCCGTGAGCGCTGGGAGAAGCTCTTTTCTGAATTTTGTGACGGTGAAAAGGTAGACCCGAGCAAAATATCTGAGCTTTACGACACGATGAAGTTTGATGCCTTGCACAATAGGCAGTTTCTTGAATGGGTTTTCACGCCTCCCAAGGGCATGTTGGAAGAAGAATACGGCACCAAGGAGCATTCCAAGGAGGGCGAAGAAGGCAAGGAAAGCAAGGACAGCAAAGCTGCTGAAGATGCCAAGGGCGCCAACTCGGACAATTCTGACAAGTCTGATCAGAGCAATCGCTCTGTTCGCAAGCTGTTTCGCAGACGTTCGTTTATCAACAGCGTTAGGGGGTCCAATGATGAAGCGCAACCTGAACAGTACTTTCGCTTGTACAAGGGCACCAATCAGGCGGCAGCAAAGTCTGATCCTCGGCATGAGCCCCTCCAGGAACTTTACAGACTTGCGAAAGTTCTCTTTGATTTCATTTGCCCGCAGGAATATGGCATTTCTGACAGCGAGAAGCTTGAGATTGGTCTTTTGACATCGCTGCCGCTTTTGAAAGAGATTGTCCACGATCTGGAAGAGATGCAGGCTTCTAATGACGCCAAGTCCTTTTTCTACTTTACCAAGGAATCTCACATCTACACGCTTCTTAACTGCATCATCGAAGGCGGGATTGAGACGAAGATCAAGCGCAGTACTATTCCTGAGCTAGATTATCTTTCGCAGATTTGCTTTGAGTTGTACGAGTCGGAGGTGACGCCACCTGCTGGAAGTGTACCTGACGACGAGCCCGCATTCACATACAGCATTCGAATCACCATCAGCCCCGGATGTCATGTGTTTGACCCTCTACACGTGCAGCTTGATAGCCGACACTGCATTGGGTGCGCGCCAAGACGTAGTTTGACGGCTCATCAAGACTGGCTGCAAGTGATTAAGACTTTGCGGGCCAAATTTACTCAGTAAGCATTCAGAAAATAGCACCAAGGTTGATGACTAATGGCGTGACGCAGGGTCAAATTGCCAAAGACGTTTTTGGCGGTGAATCTGTCAGAGGCATTCGATTTTGAAGAAAATGACAAACTCTTTGCCGATGATGCTCCACTCGAAATGAAGGCATCGACGCCCAAGGAACCCATTGTCCTCGACATGACAGACGTGGCCCCTCCCTTTAGCGAAGCTGAAGTCAGGAACGGTGGCGAAACGCCTACGTCAAAGCAAGATGCGCCACAGTAGCCCCGAAAATGATGTCTTATCAGCTTCTCGGTGATTCTTGCCGGGTACTTTGGACTCGGGTTCAAAGACTGCAACATTGTCTTGGATGTGCTTTGCTATTGGACTCAAAAAGGTTTCTTTGTTTGTTGAATTGTTTGTTGGTAGGTAGAGGTAAAGGTAGACAAAATAACTGCGTGCGAGCGACTAGACATGCAGGAGACTGGGTGAAGGCCCGAAGAAGCGATGAAGATAGAATTGGCGATGTCAATAGAATTTATGGATTATTGTTTTAAGCGGGCGTATTTTCCGGCCAAAAGAACAGAGGCACCGACGCGATACATTTGATACATTCTAGTAGTTACTGAGAGCGGCCATAGACTGACGAGAGATGGTCACAAAGGGGGAATGTACACTGTTCGATTTCGATTTCGATTCTTTTTAGTCTCCCATTTTCAGGGGTCAACAACGGTCGCTGAAACAAGAGACGAAGGCGATCAGCAGGTCCCACAGTCGAACTGGAGCTTTCTTGCCCATTTCGTCAGCTTTCTTCAACAGTTGCGTGCCTGGCGCCAAACTATCAGTACATAAGTTACTGACCAGTAACTGATTTAGTAATTCCTTGAATCCTCGCCCCGCCTCCACAAAATCCACCATCCGCGAGTCACGCAGATCGATTGTTATCCATCCTGTCGTTTGGTTTCTTCGCATGTGCACCCTTCTTCTTCTGTTTCCTGCAGGAGAGCATTGAAACGCGGACCAAGTTCAGGTTCTTCAGCTTGATACAGCCATGGAAATGCCTAGCTTATGCGCGCAAGTTTGAATTGGCTGAGGAGGGTAAGAAAAAGCCACGAGGCGACAAAGGGGGGGGGGGGGGGTTCGGTATGCGACGGAGGCGTGAAAAGTGAAAAGACAGCCCCCCCCCACCTCCCAACACAAGCTGAGAGATTCCGTCGACAAACCTGTGCTCTGGTTTGCCTTGCATCGCCGTCATACCCAACTCGGCTGGTCTTTCGAATGATACACACACACATACACGCATCCGAACCAAATTTCCGAGCGCTGGCAAGCCACCAACGTATTCGGCCTCGGGGAGGAGGAGGGGGCTGCTGGACGCGACCCCAACCAACAAGCGGCCGCCAAAGACGCCACTTGCTGCAGGCAAGGCTTGCGACTTGACTTGGGCTAGCTAGATTCATCACGGAACCCATGGGTTGCGAGCCTGCCTCTTGTCATGAACCCTGCCAAAACCACGTTGCCACCGCTGTTGTGTTGAAGAAGAGGCGGGCAAGCGGGGAGGGGAGCCTGTTTCTTGTGTTCGAGTACGGATACTCGCCAATATTATCCCCCACCCTCCAGCACTCAATTTGGACGTGTTGCTGTCCTCTTGCAGCTTCTGTCAAGCGGCGCGCGAGCTGGATGGACTTGGCTAATAATGGGCATGCATGGCTTGGTACCTTTGGTGTGGTGTTGATGTCTCTGGGGGGGTGCACTTGTATTTCTTTTGTTGCTTGGAATTAGGGAAAGTGCTTTTGGATGTCCCCAGCAAGCATTTTATCCTTTTTCCAACACACATGTGCACCTACATTCCGCTTTTATCAGTGTTTCCTGGGCCTTTGATGTTCTTGCTCTGTCGTCCCACCGCATGAGATGAACCCCCTCCTACCATGTGCACAGGGTCTTGACCTCTGAAGAATGCCTTGATCTTCTTCTTCTTCTTCTTCTTTTCTCCGACCTAATCCCGGGTGCGACTCTCATCACACGACAATGCTCTACTCTGACCCGCCGCCTCTGCGGCCCTTTAGCGAGGCAAAGCCGACCTTGCTGGTATCATGGTGGATTACGCTGTTTTGCACATGCATCATTCTGTTGAGGCTGGCGGGCCGGTATATCCGCGTCGAGAAGCTGTTTCGCGAAGATAAAATCGTCGCGCTGGCCCTCGTGCCGCTCTTCCTGCGCATCGCCTGCGCCCACGTCGTGCTGCTATGGGGCACCAACAACGTCGACCTCGATGGCGTCACGCTCTCAGACGCACAACTCTCGCATCAAATCACAGGTAGCCGTGTCGTCCTTGCCAGCAGAGTATTTTATGCCGCCACGTTAGTTTTCTGTGGCTCGCAATTGATCGCAATCGTCCGCCGCTAACAAGCTCGTCTAGATTATGGACGCTCAAGCTTACGACGCTCGAGTTCCTGACTCGGCTGGCAGGCGCATCCATGAAGAAGATCTACCTACGCCTCACCATGTTTCTACGATATGCCCTTGGCGTGTCCTTTATCGCCGTCCTCATTACCGACCTCGCCGTGTGCCACCCAATTGCCAAATCCTGGCAGGTAACGCCCGACCCGGGCGGCCAGTGCCGACAAGGCTTCGTGCAGCTCATCACCATGGGGGCAGCCAGCGCCATACTTGACATTATCCTCATCGTCTTTCCGGTGCCCCTCATCCTTTCTACGCGCATCCCCACCAAGCGCAAGGTACTTCTCGTCATGCTCTTTTGCTTTGGCTTCTTGACCGTCGGCATCACGTTGTATCGGGTGCCCCAAATCATCAAGCTCAAGGGCGACCAGATATTCCGCTCCATGTGGGCTTCTGTCGAGATCCTGGCCGCCACAGTCGTAGCCAACATTGTGGCCTTGGGCTCGTTTCTTCGCGATAGCGGCGCCAAAAAGACAAAGTTTCGTCCGGGATACCACAGCAGCGGCACCACGTCTCGGGGCGGCCACGGCGTCGCTACGGGCGCGACCTGGGAGGACGTTGAGCACGCAATGTTGCAGCAGCAGCAGCAGCAACAGCAGCAGCCGCGCAAGACAGATAGCGATGAGTGGCTCAGTGATTTGGGCCCGCGTCCGCGCAGAGAATCCATGCGCAGGATGAATCGGTATTCGTCGCATTCGTCGGGGAATGTACGCGGACCCAGTCCCACGGCGAGCCATGATTCTCTGATTAGACAGGAGAGATCGTATTACCGAGGCAATGCAGGAGCAATGGACATGTCAGCTCCGAGACCACCGCCTGCAGCAGTCGTGGCCGGCTCTGGCGGTTTCTAAGCGTCATGATTATAGGCCGTTCTTTTCTGCTACCCATAATTACACTAGAATATACCATTTGATTCGAGTTGCATGGCAAAACAATGGCACCCCTGAGCTAGACGCCATGTTCCCACCTTGTGAAGATATGTCTCATGCAGGGGGGGCGTGCAAGTTGGAACGGCGCCCTCCGACGTTGTGCCTTGTCTTGTATGATTGCCGACTGCGACCATTGTTAAATAAAGACAACAACTCAGTCCACTTGTTGAAGCAATGAAAAGGAGAAACAAGAAAGTCCCCTGATATGCTTTGAATCCACAATGAGCATCTGTGGAAAAGTTATTTTATTATTAAGCGTGAGGTTGGTTGTCTGGTGTAATTCAGTGAATGCAACGTTTTGGGCCAAACGCCACGCCAGCCCCTTCTAGGCTCAAGTAACTCATTAATCAGGCAAGCAAGCCACCGCACCCGCAAGAAGACAAGTTCTTTTGTCTTTTTGTCTTTTACTCCCTATGAATGCGTACAAAGTCGCAAGCTGGTGTGGTTTGTGCATCCTAGGGCAAGTTCTGGATGGCCGTTTTTGTCGCCCAGCTGGTCCACAGCAAATCAATGAGCACCTCGCAAATGACGAGCAACTTTTTTTTTTTTTTTTTTTTTCAAACAAAGAAAAAGAATCTTGGCGGTGCCTTGTCGTCATTGTCTCTCACTTTGCCCCACAAGGCTGTGGTTTATTATTAGGACGAAGTTGTCCTTGACTCACGCTGCTCGCGGCATGGACATTGACACAGCGGGCCCGCAGCTTCTCGTGGCCACCAAAGCACACACATGAGCGTCGACGGCAGAGACGGTTCCAGCAAGTGGCCACTGGAAAAGGATTTGAATATGAAATATGCTATAGCACAGTCAAGTAAATATCAGCTTCTATAACAGACGTCCTATTAGTAACCACTCTACAGGGTTGAGCTTTCTATCAAGAGTGTGCAAAAAATGGTGTCGTGGTGCTACACCGGCCCAAGACTGGCGACTGCCTCACGCAAGCAAACTACTCAATCAAGTCACTCAAACGAGTCTTGACCACATTAATTTCTTACGTGATATATCTTCTATTTAGAATGCTTCATACAACAGCCACTTACGCGCGTATCCTCTTCATCTACTGAAACACCAGAACCATTCCCGATCTATCAACAGACACACTCATCATATAAGGATGCTCTAGCAACGCCACATCCTGAACCGAGTCCAGGTGCGACTGCAAAAGCTGTTGCTGCTGCAGCGAAATCACCGTCGACCGCGCCGGCCGGCCATTTGCCGCCGCCGACGCCTTGGCCCTCCCACTCGCTCCCGCTCCCGTTCCCGTCGCCGCGCTACTCCCATTCTGCTTCGCAAAGCGCTCCGTGTTGACCGTCGTCGTCGACGTCGTCAAACTCGGCGCCGAATACGTCGGCTGCGCCTCATCCGGTTTCAGCCCGCTAAACACGCACGAGTTTTCCACTCGCGCGATATCCCAAAAGCGCATCTTCCTGTCCGAGCCGCCGCTTATCAGAAACGCGTGGCGAATATCGCGCGAGTCCTCACCCGTGGAAATACCCGTCGCAATCGCGCGCACCCCGCGGCCCGCATGTGCGGAGCCGGCCACGTCGAGCGTCGTCGCGAAGCGCGCCAGGACGCCCTCGGGCTTTTCCCTGTCCACGTCCCACACGGCGTATTCCTTGGGGCCGTCCTTGACGGCGCCGGTACGGTAAATCTCACGGCACGTCGACTTTTCCAGATCCCACGTCGTGATTTCGCCGTGCTCGGCGCCGCCAGAGACGCACACCCACTTGCCCCGGCCTTTGGACGGATGGAGGACGATGCGGTGGATGGCGCTCTTTCCAGGAACCCCCATGGTCTTGAGCCGGGTCTTGAAGCGCAGGTCCCAGAGGTCAATGATGCCGTGCGTCGTACCGACACAGAGCCAGTGTCGCTTCCTGTCAACGCAGAAGCAGGTCGGCGCGCCGTGGTGGACTGGATTCTCCAGGATATAAAGCAACGCCATGGTTCGCAAGTCAATGCCGAGAATTCTCGACTTGTTTGTAGCCAAGATGAGAATAGAGCTAGTCTCTTGCCGGAAGTGCTCGCACCAGACGGCATATTCTCCTTCGGGCAGGCGATACTCGCGCAGAATCCGCAGCTTGCCGTATTTAACGACACCACTGGCCAAGACGGTATCGACTTTGACTACTTCGACGCTGCCGTCACTGGCACAGCTTACGAAGCAGTGCGAGTTCTCAATAAAGCACAGCGCAATCACACGTGCCCCGTCGGCATGCTTGTGCGTTTGTCGTGATCGATGCGTAATGTTGCGTTCCAGCCGCGCAGTGTCCCAGACCTTGACGGTGCCGTCATCGCCACCCGTCACGAAGAACATGTGGTCTGGAGAGACGGCGACACGATTGACGGAGCCCCTGTGCTCCCCAAAAGTGGCCACCAGGTGTCCCTGCGGTTTCCAGCGCTCCTCGGTATTAGGTGTGCGAGCAGTTCTGTTCTTTCTCCTGGATATCGGCTCCACCATGGGCCCAAACTCGAGTACATCGCGAGGAAAATTGTCGACATACATATTGTCGAGCATGAACTGGATACTTGGATCATTGCCTGCGTAGCTGTGTTTTGGTTGCTTCGCCACCTGCACTTCCGCGCTCTTCCCCGAGGCTGGTGGCTGCGTGCGAACCATTTGCGTAAACGGACCCTCCATCTCCCCAAAAGCATTGGCGTCACTGGTCCCAGTCTCGGGTATCGACTTGCCTCCGTCTCTGCGGTCGAGAAGGCTCAAAGCACTATTTTGGTGACGCATTGCGCGTCTCAACGCATAGGGTCCTTCGTTGACAGACGCGTCATCTCGAGAGCCATTTGACAGTATCTGGGAGTCGCGAGAGCTGGCGCGACCACTCCCGCTGGGTGACAGAATACGCCCATCGCGGGGACCGACGCTTTGAACTCTATTCTTGTGCACATTCTCGGCCTTTCTCCTTTTGGTGACAGTATCATCAATAGTCATCGAGGCGTCCAACAGTGCATCTGCGATTGTGTATTGCGCCGAGGGCGGCTCCAAATCTGGGCTGATGGAAGGATCCTTTAGTGGTGTGTCGTTGAAGAAGACTGTTTGTGGCGTGACGCCCAGGTCTTTTAAAGAGATCACGCCCGCAGAAATACTGGGCTCTGCTGGAGATGAGTCTCGGCTTCGCATGGTACTAAGCCGCCAGATAAACTCTCGCAAAGCAACCAGCTTCATCTCATCTTCTGGCTTCATCCCCAACTTTCGTAGCTTCTCTAGCCATTGGTCGTCTTCGTCATTGCGGTTTGACTTGCTCGGGGGGGCCGAAATCAATTCTTTGGTTCGCGCAGCCAATGTGGAAGAGGATCCAAAAGCCAAAGATCGAGCGGACTGTAGGGACTTCCAGAATAGCCCACGGTCGGTCTGAGTAGCCCATGCTATTGCTTGATCAAACACGGGTCGCGTAAGTGGGGGTTTTAAGGCATCAAGAACGCTGAGTTCGTTATAGTCGGGAAGATGGGCAATTTTCAAGTATGGCTTGACCAACGGCAGCAAGAAGCAGTGCACGTCGGCTGGCTCCAGAAAGCTTGCCGACATCGAAATGAATTCGGCAGCAGACTCGCGAATCCATATGTTGGGGTGCATGGTGAAGCGCCCAATCAGGTCCAGCAGCTCCCAGAGCTTTGCCTGAGACAGCAGGCCGAGGCCAGCAAGCTGCGCCAGAGAATGAATGGCAGCCTGCACAACAAATTCCTCGGGATCGGCCAGCGCTTGAACCATCAGGGGCAGCATGAACTCTTCCAGGCTCACGCTTCCAATAAAAGCAGCGATGCCAACGACCGTATCGAAAAATGCGCATTTTAAAGTCCAGTCTCGATCATTGAGATAAGTATTCAAATGCGCCAGCAACACATCATTTGACTGCTCCTTGAAAAACATGCACAGCTCCGGTACCGATGATAGAAGTGCCCGTCGCACATATACATCGGGATCTTCGACGAGCTGCTTCGTGAAACCCTCAATCTTTTCAAAGAGTTGCCTTCCAGCATTGTCGAATATGCTTTCGAAATTGGTGTCTGCCTCTGCGCCGGGCTCGACCTCGGGGTCTGCAATGGACATGGATCCATCCGGCCGTATACTGGAGGCTAGCTCTAGATACCTCTGAGCACTCGAGGCCAGACTGCCCAAGCACGAGGCAAATGTAGCTCGTACCAAGGGGCTTGCAACATGAGCCTTTGAGCCAAGCGCCGTTTCCATGCGAGGAAGTACATAGTCTGCGATGACGGGCGAATTAATCGGCGTGACCATGTGCACCATCTGCAGAAGCTGCGTAATAGTGCGTATGACGGAGACCACCACAATATCCGTCTCATCTCTTTTGAGAAGTGTCATTAAATAGGGCAGGACCCGATCTAGCTTTGCTTCGTCTGTCAATCTCTCGGCAAAGGCTAGGAGAATGTCGCAGGCTCGAATTCTTGATGAAGCCCTGGCTGTTGTCCTCATGGCAGAAACTACCAGTGTCAGAAATATCAGTGTTCCGTCATCTTCCGGTGGTTCCAGGTCGGCAGAGACTGTATGTTCATTATTCGGAATGCTAAGCTGTACTGGAAAGTGTGACAGCCCCAGCTTGGGCTGCGGACGAGGTTCGTCGTTCTGTGTTCTCTTTTCGGACTGGTACCCGAGAAAGTAGGAAATCTTGTCAAAGTCATAGTAGACGCGATCGATGCGGTCGTCAGATTCGCCTTCATTCTTTTGCGCCCCAGACATAGGGCTGTTGCCCGAGGACGGATCCGTAACGAGCTCCATGTACTGATGCAAAAAATTGTAAAAGTAATGCGGAAAGACCTTTCCCTTCCAAAGCTCCAGGCACTGGTCCGCCGAGTAGCGCTTCTCCGGGTCCAGGTGAATCATGTTTGCAATCATGTCTCGCACGTCCTTGTCCGAGATGACGCTGAGATGGGTGATGACGGGGTCGTATTCGCCGCGTCTGTACTTGTACAGCTGCGCGAGGCTGAAAATCTCCGACTCGAGAAACATTTGCGCCACGACGCAGCCGGCGCTGAAAACGTCCATGGCCCACGTCATCTTGGCCGTCTCTGGCGGGGCCGCTCCGGCAGCGTAGAACCGCTCGGGCGCAATGTAGCAGGTCCGCCGGCCCGACGTGTCGAAAAAGTAGGAGAAATCGCCCGGGTTGTCGTCGGGCAGCATGACGGGCTTGTAGGCCGACGAAAAGTCCGTCAGGTAGAGCCAATTCCATGACGTGACCAGCACGTTTTGGGCCTTGATGTCGCCGTGGTAAATATCGCGCGCGTGGCAGTCGCGCAGCGCGCAGAGCAGCTGAAACGCCAGCCACTTCTTCTCAATATCCTCAAGGAACGGGCGGTTGCTGAGGCGGTCGTAGAGCGAGCTGTACATGAACTGGCGGACGAGGTATCCGTTGGTCTCCGTCTCGATGGCACGCTGGAAGCCAAGGGCGTTGGGGACGGCGGCGAGGGCTTTTCGCTGTTCTGCACGGCAATTAAAAAGAAAGTCAGCTCCGTTCTGTTACCCTCGGTGAAGGAATGGCAATGCATACCTATAATTTGTCTCTTGTACTGGTCGAGCTTGACGTCGGCAAACGGCTTGACGAGCACCTTGACGAGCACGACCGTGTTCTCGTCGCGGGCTCGGATGCTCTTCATGAACCGCGCATCACCAATGCTCCGCTCGTATTGAAGGTCCTGCAGCTGGGGAATGTCGATGCCGGCAGAGCCCGCCGAGGGCGTCGCGAGCGAGAAGCCCTGGCCCATGGCGGCCGGTTGTCGGGGTGGCTAGGAGAAGCGAAGAAGAGGACAAGCAGCTTCTGGTCGTGGATGCAGGGAGACTCTATCACGTCATGTTCGCCGTCGCCTGTTTGTAGGCTGGGATCGGCAGATGTAGGCAGAAGCAAAGCGTGCCGCGTTAAAGGTGCTGTGAAGCGATAGTTTCGACTGGAGCCGCGGGATGTCATTCGGTAGGCTCACGCGCCACGCCACTTGCTTGTGTGGGGTCGTCAAGCTGTATCCGCCGTGCGCACTCACTAGCCACCAACAGGCGCAGTGAACTCGAGCTACAAGGTCCATATATCTGGTTTATATTCACAAGCAAAGATGCGAAACATGTTTCTTTGAATAGACTCGTCATTTGTATATCCAATGTATTGATTTATTCCATGTACAAATGGTGCTTTGCAGCATAACAATAATCATACGTCGTGAGGTCATAAGAAATAAGGGTCGTGAGGGGCAGGTCATCGCTTTGCCTCTGCTATCGGGCGAAATGGTAAAAAAAGAGAACGCCACCGTGGTATCTTTTTTGGCTTGTACACACAAAACTCGCTGATCAACAAGAAAATATGCATCGCAGTCCAACAAAGCACAAGATTACTAGACGTGCACGTTTGTCGGCATGTGAATGACTTGCGGCGCGATGGCCTCATCATTTCGCAGAGCCGCAAAGTCAACCTCCATGTGTCCAATCGACGGCAGGCTCGTTGACAGGTTGAAATGGCCTATATTTTGCCGCTTGTTGGGCGCTTCAGCCGGCCTCGCCCCGGCGGGCAGCTCCTTACGCATGCTCAGCGGTCGTTTGGTGCGGGCAGTGGCGGCATCGGCATCCCGAATCAAGGCGGGCTCGTCGCGCGCCAGACGCGCCAGCTCCGCGGTGGCCGCCTCCAATACGTCGCCGAGAATCTTGTTAATCGTCTTCATGTGCTTATTGTTGGAAGCTTCTCGCAGGAACTGAAAGGCAGCCAGCTCGATGGTGGACTGCAGAGTATCGAGGTTCTTGTCGAGGGCGTCGAAAATGCCGGGCTCGCGTCTCGGCGACGTGCTGCCGTTCGGAGTCGCTGAAGCGAGCGAGTCGAGCCCCCGCGCGCTGACGTAGTGTAGCGTGGGTCGCTGAGGCTTGTCATCGCCAGTGTCATCTCCAACTTGCGCCTCGGCCATTTTCTTGATCTGGGCGATGCGGCCAGCCATCTTGGCCTTGCGCATCATGTTCCGGCTGACGGCGATGAAGTGGACCAGCTCCTCGAAAAACTTTTGCATATTGCCGTCAAAGTAGACGGGTTCGGGCCGTTTTGTCTTGGCTGTTGGGCCATTGGCAACGGATTGTGTCGTTTTCTGGGGGCTGACGAACGAAGTGGCAGAGTCAATGTTCATATTGTCTGTCTGCAGTCCGGGTGTCGAGTGACTAGCCGAAGCGTGTGTATCGTGGTCCGGCGTCGGCGTGGTAGAGTCCTGCACGGTGGCTGTTTCGGCCTTGGATAGTTCGGTTTGTCGCGCGTCAATGTCGGCCACTAGCTTTCCGAGACGGTCCTGCCAGCTGGGGACCTGGGCGACGAGCGTTCGCAACGCGGCAATGGTCATTGTGTGATGTCGTGAGGTTGTGCCGACGAGCTTCGGACCTTCTGGGTCGGAGGGAAGATATGACACCCACGCTTGACGATTTGAGGGTAAAATTCGGGTACGACCGAGCGATGGGAGTCCAGTCGTCGGACGAGCTGTGAGAACTTTTGTTGCTTCCTTTGCGGTGTAATCTTAGGGCCGGCCTGCTGTGGTGTCGGATGGCGGCCTGCAGCGAGAGAAGCGGAGGCGTGCACCAAGGCAGCGGGTTGAGCGGCCTGCCCAGATAGAAGTGATGAGAGGCCGATAGGAAAGGGCATCAAAAAGGCCAGCTCTACCGTTGTTGGGATAGGCAGAAAATGATGATGGAGCCGCAACGCGGCAGTTGAGGTGATGTTTCTTGAAAAAATACTGGGGAGGAGATTGGGCGTCGCCAAGCGGTTTGAGTTTTTTCCCGAGCGGAGCGACAAGATGCACGAGAGAAGCGATGGATGATGAGAATGAGCCAGCCAACGCAAAATACTAGCAACTATAGTTTAAAGAATTGTACATTCGTCTTCAGACAAGAGGGAATGATGTGCGAAATAACGGATGAAAATACCTAGAAACTTAATCGCCACGCTGTGGCTAATACATGATGGTTGCATCTATGACCCCAGACTGCCTACTACCTCAGTAGTAACTACCTAGCGCAACTAGCGCCAAAAATGATGTCCCGATAACTAGGTACCTGTTAACGGGCTGAGGCGGGTTTCAGTGGATATGAAGCGGGAATCAGCCGAATTTTCAGCGGATGAGACCGCTGTCCGCTATCCGCTGGCGTCCCAACACCCTTGACCAAAAAACCTTTGACCCTTTGCTTTTTGATTTCCATTCCTTTTTATTTGCCAGACCATAATTCGCCATGCATAGACAATGCGCGAACACGAATGTCCAGATATTTCTGCTTACGTCGAGAGACGACACGGAATATTCGTAGGAGGCGAAAGCTGCCGGAATTCATCTCGACCGAGCATAACCGCTGTAATGCGGGAAACCACCACGCGGCTGAAGCCTCGGGCAGAAACTTGCGGTGTGTCGAAGCAGCTCAACACCACCACGTATCAATACTTGCCACCTTGGGTTCTGACGGTTCGGCATGCGGCGCTAATAACAACACGCCTACCAGATTACAAGGTGACTTGTTGACAGCTCGCCATGACCCTGCCTCCAAGCCCAATGACAGTCTTGCCATTTCCATTCCCGTACTTGGGCTTTGCGCACGCTCCACACGCCTGCTGACTATCTGCTAGGTAGTTAGACATCAGCCCCCAAACCCTCTTCCACTTGTGTAATAAGTTGTCAAGCAGATAGTTCATGTCATCCAAATCCACTTTTTCGGCAGTTCAGTAAGCTTTCAGGGGTCTTTTTGATAATAATAATACAGGCTAGAAAAGGTGTCAGATTCTCCTAGTCGCCGTTGCCTGCCAAGGGTTGTCAACATCTCATTATATCATCCAGTTACACGTCACTTTCACTTGGTCCAGGCTTTTGGAATGTTATTAGCCAAGCAAGCGCCTTGACTTGACCTTTTTGCACCCCCAACAATTGGCAACCGCGCCGCTCCAGTCATTGCCATGCCCAGCTTACCTTTCCCTCGAGGGCAGCCGTGAAAAGAGGGGCCTAATAATGGGCCGGCAGCCGCCAGACTTATAGGCACGTTAATACCGACGTCTTTCGGACCAAGTTGTTATTTACCATAGATGCTGCCACTTGTACGGATAACGTAGACAGAAAACATCTTGACCATTCATTCGCTTCGGCTTGCTTGGTTCTTCTTCAGACCTCTCTCCATCCCCTGCCGGTCCAACACTGCCCAATTCTAGCGATATCAACGCCCCCAAGTCTCACTTCCCGCTCAACAATTACATTTTGTCCCATAACCTACCCGCCAGAACACGAAGAAGCAGCATTGTCGGCCCCAGCGAAATTCCAACCTTGCCGCGCCGTCTTTCCCATGCTCGGCAAGTCAACAACTGCCATATCCACTACATCGTATTCTTTTCATAATAAGCAGGGAAAACCTGCATTCCCGACCAGGGGTCCATTTTGGCAGGGACAAGTGGGCAGGCAGGTAGGTGCCTGCCAGCCTGCCTGCCTACCTGTGCCTGCCAGTTGGCGAGAGCCCGATCTCTGTACCATCAAAAGCGCGTGGCCGATCGCCAAGTCCTGCGTCTTTTCCCTCCCCCCCACCTGGTTTGTCCATCTCACGCCAGAACGTCTTCTTTTTTTTTCCCGTTGCATATCTTATTCTTCCCACATCCGCATCCACATCACGTAAGATGTGCTGGTGCCGCGCCAGTAAAGGAGGGCTGTTAAGATATTTAGCTTGGAGGATGGGGCGGCGCGGCAGTAGAAGGGGGTTTTTCGTTGATATCAGACCGCAAATAATGACCAAGTTGAGCCAAGGAGCCCCGTTGTGCCAGCTGCGACGAGTCGGGCTGCGCCATGCAGCGGGCACCGATTTTAATAATTCGTCTTACCAGTATTATACGACAGAGGCCATATTAAGCCCTTTTTGGGCGTAGCCGATGATAGCACGCATATCCGCCTTGGCCAGTCTACTTATTGCCAGGGGAGCAATCCAGACTGCTTGTTTCCATGGTCGTCGATCATGTGGCCGCGGCATCACCGGCGGCCACCAAAAGCTGTTAAACTCGCCTGATGAAACGAATCAGGCCCAGTTAATAAACTAAACTACCTGGCACGGTATGCCTGGGGCAGAAGGGTAACCCTCGTCACATACTCTATTCCGCTCGTATAGCAATCTCGATTCATGAACTCCTTCTGTGCCTATAACACGCTCTAGTAATGTTTGATTTTCCAGCAGCTCCTCCAAGCTGAATGCATTACAACATGCCCCTCCCAAGCATATTCTTATTAAATTGTTTTCCGCTATAGCAAAGTGACAAAGCTGCGCGCGCTCCCATCCCACCCACGCCGAGACTCGGCCACTTGCTCGACACGATATTTAGGACCTTTATTACTCCCTACCCCGTTCAGCTGCTCTGCATACTCGCGCAGAGATCGTTGTGTGACCTGAACGCGGGTCCTGTGGAATCATACCTCTGCGCGCGCTGCATGGAACGGCACCGCATAGCATGGACAAGTAGGCTCCGACCGCAACATCTGCCTGCATGCGCGGGTCATGGATGGGGGATATGCAAGCCCGCCGTCTAGCTGAATTGGCCCCCATGTCAAGCATATGCCAAGTCATTCATCAAAGCCACAAGGACATGCAAGCAATCCTCTTGGCACACAGACTTGGCGGCTTGGTCCAATAGGGCTAGGTCCAACTAGTTGGCTGCCAGATAACCGTACATTTCTATCCTGGTCACTATGTACATGTAATATTGTCGACTGGCAAGGTTACGCATCCATACACTTATCAGTATGTGCCCAGAGTCCTGCACAAGTCTTGGTGCAACATTGTCTACTCTACGGCCAAAGCTCCGTCGTCTTCCAAGTACCCTCGTCGCCACTGAGTATCAGGTCATGCCTCCACCGTCTGCCACGTTCTGGGTCAGATAGGTCGACTTGATCTACTTGCTCTGGGGTGATGGCAAGTACCCTGAAATTTTTGCGCGCAATTTCGTCGTGCAAGTCGTCCACCTTTTGGCCAAGGCCGAGCCCGGGACCTGGTGCTTGCGATATCGGGGTGCCAGGCGGTGGGTTGCGGAAGCTTCCTCGCATAACGGGACTGATATTTCCAAAGTGCGCTGTGAGCTCCTTGGCCCATTGCCAGCCATCTGCTTCAGCATCCATCATCTCTGTATTCCCGGCATGTTGCCGACGCATATGCGCGCTCAAAGCTTGTCGTACAGGCTGCGCAGCGTCCGAGTCAATATCGGGCCCAATCATGTATACGCGGCCACGGATGCGCCATTGAGTTTGTGCATGCGCTGCCCAGATGACGGCCTCGACAAATCCTCCGGGAGACGATTGCAGAGTTTGGGGTGCGTCGGTGGATACGGTGCAAGGCTCGTGAAACATTTCCGACACCTTGTCCATGCGGACATCCGTAGTGATGGTGAGTAGATCTGTCTGATAGACATTAGGGTTTCGTGGCGCAGGATTGCGCGGATTCAAGCTGAGGCCCGCCCACATGCCGCGGTAGACAACGGTGCGGGCTCTGGGCGAAAAGGGTGCTGCATCTGGGGTCCTTTGCGCTGAGGGTGTGGTGGCCGAGCCGTGTTCGCGATGAAGAGAGCTGAGAACAAAGGTAGGCGAGTCCATGGCTTCGAGGTGTGATACGAGGGCGGCGCGCCATGGGGCGAGCGAGACGGATAACCGGCCCATGGCGGATGGTTTAAAATGGCGGACAATTTGCTGTGTACGTTGTGCAGGGATTGCCATGGGGGGAAAAGACGATGAGCGGACGAGGTGAGTTAAAAAGTACGGGAATAGCGCAGCAGCAGCAAAGGAGCGATGGTGGAGCTCAGGTGACGGCGTCATGGAAAAAGCGTTGGCAGTGGCAGTACTTGTCGATGGGGCTATTGGTGGTAATCATGGCTGGTAGTAACTAGTTAGTGGCTGATAGTGTGACAGACTTGTTGCTTTGCATCTCGAGTTTTAAACTTGTCATGAGAAAGTTGAGCTCTTTTCGAAACAGACTTGGAAAAGAGAAACATGAAACATGTGCGAATCAATGTTTGGTTGGCGCTGCGAAGTTGGGTTGGCAACATTGGCAGTTGGCAGGAAATATTACGCCGGGTCTAGGGCGGGTGCACGACGACGATGTACTGACTGGAGGTGCGGAGTTGGGCACGAGTCGGTTGTCGCGGTCCAAGTCGATAGGATAGGGCAGGGCGGGGATGGTCCGCGGTGGGCGGCAAGCGGAAATCAAAGTCTATAACGTTTCGACTGGGTGCAAGTGACAGGGTTGGCATTGCCTGGTTGCCTGGCAGCCTTGGGAAGAGATGGACGTTTATGCAGCATGGTACGACATTGTTTGTCCTGAGTAGTGGTATCAGTGGTATCAGTGGTCGGTGTGTAGTTGATGTGTGGTCAAGGTGAGTCGATTACTACCATTAGGTGTCTGGTCGATTTATGAGGTGCCTTGGTGAGCTGAAAAGTAACCCATCGAGGAAAGTGGTGTCGGCCGGACGCAACGCCTGGTCTCGGCTATCGCGGGATGACCAAATCATGCCAGACGCTGTTGTCAAGCCTTTTTGCTGGTGCGAGGCGGGCGGGCGGGCTAGCTGGCTGGGTGGGTGGACAAGAGGGACAAGAGGGACAAGAGACGGAGGGAGGGATGAGCGTGGATCGTAGGAGTCGCCTCTGGAGTGGGCAAAGGGCCATCGTCCGCGTGTCTGTACAGCCGGGACGATGCGGTACATGACCGAACAGAGGCGCAGGGGGCTGGCGACACGGTAGCAAGTATTGGCCTCTTTTAATTTTTAATTTTTTGTTTTGCCTTTTTTTTTCCCCGGGCTGAGGTTCTAGACCGTGGTTATTATCGCCGCCCATCTTAACCGAAAGCAGCTGAGGCGGTGATGGGTGGACGTAGCCGGGGCGGGAGGAGGAGGCAGGAGGAGGGAGGGGGAGATGAGGAAAGTGGGAGGGGGAAAAGATTGTGACTAGTCTGTTGTGTTGTGGTTTTCAAGGAGTGAGAAGATGAAGAAGAAGGTGATTGTGAATTTGTGGTTGTTTGCAAACGAGCGGGAATGACGAGGCGGGTGAGATGGTGTGGCTGACTGGCTGTACCGGAGTACGGAGTAGTTCTTGACCAGTCGTCTGTTGACGAGTTTGTCTGTTGGCCCAGTTGTTTTGTACCTACGGATAAATTATAAAGATTGCCTTATTAGTACTAATTACTAGTACCTACTAATGCTGGCTGGCACCCTTATTTAGCCCTGGCCTTGTAGAGTGAGCAGCAGGCCTGCGCAAGCCAAGCCAAGGAAACAAGCAAGGCGTCATCAGATTCTGTCAACGCTAGGCACGGACAAGACGACAGAAAAGGCCTCGCCCATTTCCCGGACCCTTGTCTAGGCTGGCTTTTTTGCCTGCATTTTGCCTGCATCTGTCTGCACTGGCCTGCATGGGCCTCGCTGTTCAGCCTATCAAGCGGCTCGGTGGCGGCCAAACAAGACAAGAACATTGCCAAGCTTTTTTGGGCTCCCTTTTGGTGTGTCTAGGGCTCCATTTTGCCTCCATCGCCTCCATCGCCTCCATTGCCTCCATGATCCATTTGGGTCCGCACAAGATGTGCCATCAGTGCATCACTGATCACTAACTGCATCACCGCCATGCTTTAGTTCCAGTATGCATGCATCTTTCCCGCGGTATCCATCATCTGCACCGCCGCATTCTAGTCGAAAACGGGCGGAAATACAGACTCGTCTCCTATGTACCTTTAACTTGAGCACTCCACCACTCACTAACTCACTAACTCACCAGTAGTCACCACCACCTGCAGCCTGCAGCCCACCACTACCGGCCTCGTTCCATCAACTTCAGCCTCCAAAAAAAAAGACCCTTTTTTTACCAGTACCCTCTGGTGCGTGCCTCATTGCCTCTCCCATGCTTCCCACGCTCTGCACGCTTGCACGCTTGCACGCTTGCACGCTTGCACGCCTCCTATGCCTGCAAGTCTTCCTCCATCCTCTACCCTCTGCTTATTCCCATCCGCTTCTTCCCCCATCTAAATTATTTCCACCTCCTCTCGATGCTAATATTACTCGTCCCTTTCCACCCATCGCGCGTAACCCTCCAAGCCCTTTTTATTTCCGGTCTCTCTTCCCACCACTCCCTCGTCGTCCTCGTCGTCCTCGTCCTCGTCCTCCCCTTTCTCTCTTTCCTTCTTCTTCTCGCCCTGCTTTCCTTTACCAGTCTTCTTTTTTGTGGCCCCTGGTAACTATACCAACAACCGGGGTGGCGCCACAGAGCCAGGTAGGAAGAGAAAACGTCTCCAGATTCCTCAACGGCCTCGCGCAGCCACCACCCACAGATTACTCTACACTCTGCCGCGACTCTCTTCACCTCAACCACCAGCCAACCCCTTCTACCATCACCCGCACCCTTTTTTCTCTCTACCATCATCCTGTCCTGCTCGCCTCCCGCCAAACGGTCACTTACTTTGACAAACTATTTTACCCAACTCGATAGTCCGGCTCTCTTCCGTCTTTGGCCCCCAAGAGGTGGGCTGTCTCGCGACCGTGCAACCCAGCTCATCAGACCTCTCTCTCTTGTCCATCCCCAAACGCGGCTTCATCGCACCTCTTTACGCCTGTCATGAACGCTCCTCCGCGTCATTTACCGCCGCCCATTGCCATTGCTCAGCAGGCAGGTCGTTTGGCGCCGCTGTCTTATCTCGCTTCCCCAGATCACCGCCATGCGCGCATCCAGCATCCTCCCCCACCGCCGCCTGCGCCTATTTTGCGCAGTCCCGGCCACGACAGGCTGGCCAGCGGCAGCAACGCCCATTCTACCGCATCACCGCCTGGTATTAGCCACCTCTCGTTGCATCACCACAGTGCTTCTTATCATGGACATGCACCATCCCCCATGCAGTCACCCCACGACAGGCGTGATTACTCTGACGAGAGGAGAGACTACCATGATGACAGGAGAGAGTTTCACGACGAGACTGAAAACTTTACCGGCGATGGCCCTCCCAAGAAGAAGCAGAAGCGCAACAAGCCCACGCTCTCTTGCCACGAATGCGTAGAACGAAAGACCAAGGTAATTTTGTGCGCTTCAATCCCCAGGTCAATTCCACGCTAATTGTCATGTCAGTGTGACCGTGGTCGTCCTCACTGTCTAGCTTGTAAGTGGTGCACCGAGATCATGTCTGCCTTTCCACGAAACTAACCCACAGCAAGGCATCAAGAGACAAACTGAATGCAGATATGCTCATGTTGCCAACTTGCTAGAGTATGTTAAATGTCGTATGCGCCTGTGCCGGCTGTCTCTAACCTTGACGTAGGGAAACCACTCGATCTGCCTCTACTGGCCGACGCATGACCAAGGCACCCAAAAAGAAGCCAGGTGTCGAAGGCAGAACAAACATTCCCAACATTGCAGATAGATACGCTGCCACGGGCGACAGCCCTTCGCGCGGCGCCCTGGCTCTTTCCACCGGCCTCATGTCCAACGTTCCCTATTCCAAGTCATCCTCTAGCAATGTCTTTGGCATTGGCTCCGAGCACCCGTTCGCAAACTACTGGACTTGCGAAGGCGGCCTGAAGGAGGTCATCTCGGTGCTTCCCGAGAAGCCACAAGCAGACAATCTCATCAACCGCTATTTCGAATGTGTCGACCCTGTCTACCCAATGATTCACCGCCTTACCTTTTACGCAGACTACGAGGAATTCTGGCGCATGAGTGACGAGCAAAAGCAAGAGATGGATGCGGCTTATATTGCGCAAATTTTTGTCATGATTGCTTTGGGAACCCAGTTTGTCACTTCTACGACAGCCAAGGAGCGCAAACAGCAGGCCGAGTTTTATGCCTCGGCCAGCAACCAGGCTCTGCGCATGTCCTCGTATCTCAGCATTGCTTCCCTACGGTCCATTCAGGCCATGGTTCTGATGACGTACTTTCTCATCAATGACAATCACGCCTCGGACGGTTGGGCCTTTGCCGGCATTCTTATCCGCCAAGCCTACGCTATGGGTCTGCACCGCGATCCTAACATTGGTAAGATGCACTATGCGCTACGGCAGCGATGATAGTCTAACCTTTTCATTAGTGACTCCTGACGCAAGCCCGTTCGAAAAGCAGCAGCGGCGCAAAGTATGGCAGGCGGTGTTGCTTCAAGACACTTTTCTGACTGTGCTTCTTTCTCTGCCTCCTTCGGCCACGCATACCGATGTTTCTGTAGATGACCTCAATGACCACGGAAGCTCCATTGCAAGCAGCGATCCGACTGATACCGCCTACGTTAGGGGCTCGTGGACACTGGCCAACCTTGTTCAGGAAACTATTTGCTCGCCGCGGTCTCTCGACCTGCCGATTTGCAGCACGGGTCGCAACAAGTCCAAGCTGGTTGCCGACTTTCGCGCAGTGTATCGATCGTTTCCAGACGTGTTCCGGTCTTGGGATGCCGACAGCCTGACGGGCATGGCGCAGACCAACAAGCGCGTCGTGCGCCAGACGCTCTTCCTCACCAGCAACTACTTTCACAACCTCATGCTGGTGCATGCCTCGGAGAGCTCCGACGTCCCGGTCAATATCCGCGGCACGCTCGAGGCGGCGCACGATGCCATTAGCGCATTCTTTATGCTCTTTTCGCTGCTCGAGTCCGAGGCGCGCGTGTGGTGGGTCTTTAACCACCGGGCTTTTCTTGAAGCTGTTTGCATCGGCAACGTGCTGCGCGAGGCGCTCCGCGAGCCTGGTGGCAAGGAGATGCTGGCGAGGGATCCGCTCTTTGTACGGGCCAGAGCCGATATCAGTACGTACATGTCATATATCTAGTGCAAAATGATGTGCTAACGATTGCCCAGCTCGCATGATTGAAATTTTGGAGCTCATGATTGAAGATTCAGAGGTGGCCCACACGCGCATCGAGGTTCTCAGCGCCTACTTGACGGTCGAGTGAGGACGCGGTGCTTTGTACAAATTTCGACGTTTGAAACGCGATTTATCTCTTTTTTTTTTTCTTACTTTTTTTTCTGTACACTTTGATTTGGCTCGCATTTTCTGCATCTACTTGAAGCGTCGGCGCTATGTTTAGCAGGTTGCTTGGGTTATGGGTTGATGGGTTGAGTGCAGTAGGCACTTGTCAGCACGCATCGCGTGTAAGCCATTGGGCAAATTGCATATTTTAGCCAATATTCTTTTACCCGCTTGCAATTGAACAAGCGATGGAAATATTAGTTTCCATGACGAATCCTTTTTCTTCTGCCTTTTTTTTTTCTTCATCTTGGTCTTTTTACTTTGAATAGTGGGTTTGATGCGCCAGCCACAGCTGAGCCATTTCATGCAGTGAACTGTGCTCGTTATCCTATGCCTTGTTACCTCGAGAGCACGTGGGCGGTAATCCAAACCATTTGAACAGGACCTCCCTCAGAGGTCTAGAACGGTGGGAGGCGCCAGCGCAATAAATCAGTAAGCACATGGCAGCGCGTTGGACGGCGTGGCCGACTACGCCCCCTGCCGTTCTGGCTCACCGCGTCCGCAGCAGCGCAGCGCAATTGTGTGGCTTCATGACTTAAAAAACAAGCTTCCTCAGCTGAGCGCCTCATCGGCCGCCAGCCGAGCCCTTGAGCGGCGGTGCTTGGCACTCCTTGGAAAGCTGTGGCTAGGTAAGGGGGGAAGAACCTGTGTGTGGCTGCGCGGTAAAAGAAGAATAGAGAATAATGCAATATTGTCGTTGTTGTTATCATTATCATAATCATGGTTATTATTACTGGATGAGCTCTTTTATTTTGGCTGCTCGAGTCTTGTGTCCCTTTTGGGCGGATGCCAGTGCACGGCTGTAATCATGCAAAGGGGCTGAGAAGAGCAGAGCACGTTTTGGCTGTGGAACAGCAGCAAAACAGCCACAATAGCTAGCCGACCCTTTTAGATTTGGTTATCTATTTATTTTTTCTATCTTTAGGTGCGACGCCGCCGCCAAGGAGCATGTTGCTGGAACCGATTTCGCAGACTAATAATAAGTTTAGTAATAGATGGGTAGTAAGTTGAGTTTGGGAAGCATGAACTGAAACCCCGAGCGACTGGGCAAATACGACGGAGATGCTATTATTACTACGGTATTACCGCGAGGCACAGAGAGAGAGAAAAGGCTCGAACCCTGTGCGGGGTTGGCGTGGTGGTGGGCTGGTGGTCGTGTGCTTTGCTGCTTAAATTAGGTGCGACAAAAGATCATTCCAAAGGTTGCACGGCTTGCAGGAGATGTGGTCGTGCAACGTGGGTGTATGCCGGGGGGTAGATTGCCTGGGGGGTAGATTGCCCGGGGGGTAGATTGCCCTGTCCAGACTCCAGTAGTTACATGTTGTTGCGCACAGCAATCTGAAAATAGCATCATTATACGATGTTTCTCGCTCTGTATTCATATAATGGATGCTGCGGGGTTTCCGACGCGAGATGGAAGCGACGATTGCCAGGGCTAAGATATTAACATGTCAATCTAAGCAAGATGGATAGATAGAATCAGTCTCATGGGTGCATTCCAATTCCGTTGAGAAGCCGACATTATGCCACCTAGCCAACAGTGAACAGTGAACACGAGGTTTGACAGCCGCGATGGGCGAAGAGTCAAATTGTGTACTGTAATTTCAAGACATGGGGAGGGGCGGCAATGCTGGTTGGGGTTTTTATGGCCCTATTTTTCTTTTTTTGGCCAGAATCAAGGTGTCAACTTACTCGGCAAAGTGTTCAAAGGCCTCGTCAGCCTTTTTTTTATTCCCGGCATAAACCGTTTGCATTAGTTGGTAATAAGAGAGCAATCCACAAACAATAACCGTGAGGGGGGGGAGGGATGGGACAGCATGGAGATCCATGGCTGCCAAGAGGAGTGGCCGCGCGTCTGCCTTGTCAACTTGGCGATTGCAGCAGCAGTACCAGAACTACCAGTACAGTAATAACGCAGAATGGCAGAGAAATGGCGCCAACAGGCTAACTTACTACATTAGGTGATAAATGCCGGACAAGCTTTTCTTTTGCAGATGCCGAGAACACGGACCTCGCCTGGGGGTCCTCTGCTGCGGGCTATTATCTGTCTGGAATCTCGTAAGAGTGGGGCGGGGAGGAGGGCAAGAGGGGTTGGAAAGGGGTCCAAAAAAAAGGGAATGATAATTTCGCTGTAGGGTCGCTTTGCTTGCTGCTGCTGCGCCGCCTTACGAGGCGCGTCCCGGCACCCGAGCGCCCGAGGAAACGTCGCGGCCAGCCCAGAGCCAAGAAGAAAGATCAGCCCTGAGAGGGAAAGACAAGAGCGTTGATCAGAACTTTTTGGCAGGGGACGAAACAGAACTGCCGATGAGCTTCGACACCTGCCCATAGAAGCCATGCTCGATCTACCTCACAAGAACAGGGTCCGAAAATGAGGAAATAAATATGAACAAGTTCTATAGCTACCAAGATGTAGATACGTCAGTGTCGAAATTAATAACACATTTTCATACTGATTTGAGATGATTGCTGCTGGTCAAAGTGAGCCTTCTGACTCGAGGAGCGCGGTCTGGTGTGTTCCCCACTGGGAGGGGTCCAGAGGAGTAGGAGTGGGACGATCCAGCCCGTCTTGGGCAAGGCGAGTTGCGTCAGCATTCTATGTAGTTGTGTGGGTTAAATCGTTCGATATCAAACCAACTAGTGATTTTCGTGTCTCCGGCGCTGGTCTCCGGTATCTCTTGTTTCTTCTCAATCACAGCCGCAGCCAATTGAGTTGGCCGACCCAAACTTCTTTTGTCTTTTATGTTGATATAGGCATCTCTTGCGTATGAGGGTTGTCCTTGTGATGGCACCACATTGATGGCACCACAGCGACTGCCCGCAAGTCATGACTTGGGGGTTTAATAAAAAAAAATAAAAAAATAAAAGAGGAGCAAGCATGACCAAATGTCGAGATTGATTTGTAGGTACTTTTGCACCGCCTGATGGAGACATCCCTGTCTCTCAGAACCAGCCCTGAGCAACGCAACATAGGGCGATGGGTTCGGCCCCGGCACAGCCTTGTAGTAGTCCCATTTCCAGACCCAGCGCTGCTGCTGCTGTTATTCGCCCAAGGGCCACGGGGTTCCTAACCGACTAACGTAATTTGTCAACGGTGTAAGTCGACTGTTTGGTATAGGTGCGCCTCGTCCGCTCACCCTTTCCTCACTCCCTCTTCAAACTCATTAGTACCTCTCGAGTTGGCACTGTGTAATTTTCCTCGACGAACAGGCTTGCTTTATAATTGATTGATTGTTCCGTCTTGGACCTGGGAATATATACTTTTTTACTTTTTTTTTCCTCTTCGCGGCACTCGCTCTACCCAATCACAACAAGACCACCCGACGACAGTCGGCGCCCAGGGAAAACCGTTTGGCAGCTGCCTAGCAAGCCGCCAAGATCCTGCGCAAACGACTCCATCCAGACGACGCGGTACGGCTGACGGCCTGGTGATTCGAGAACTTTTTTTTTTTTTTTTTTACTTCACACCTTCTCTACGTCTCTTTGCCAAAAAGGAAAATGCGGGCCTGGACCAAGGCAGCAGCTCTGCTGCTTGTGCAGTCTGTCGTTGGCGAGTCCATGCCTGTGTCCGGCCGCAGGGTTTCCGCCACCGGTAGGTTTATTTTCTCTTCAAAAGCTTGATGAAGGGATTGGAGTATGGAACAGAAATCTAATAATGGATAGAAACGGTCCCCACTGCATACATTACATTGAACGTGTCGGTGGACGACGCGGAAACACAAATTGTCGTGAGTAACAGTCACGCCCTCGACACTGCCCAACCAACCTAACCTGATCCTCAACAGCCTTTCCGTCTTGATCTCGCCGAAGCCGAGGAGCCCTGCCTCCCGGCAAATGTCCGCGTCAACGGCCAGCGCCTGACACAGAACGCCGACGGCTTCGGCCACGGCGTGCTGGCGCTCGACCAGGATCTCACCATCACCGCCAACTGGACCTTTGCGTGCGAGTCGCTCAAGCAAGCACTCACCATCCACGTGCTCTCCGTCAACAGCAGCCCCGTCAGCGACGCCGACGACCATGACGCCTCCTTGATCGCCCACTTTTACCAGACGACGCCCGTGCAGATTGCCACCGTCGAGCGCGTCGCCAGCGTCCGCTACCTGCACCTGCACACGACTGTCACCGAGTCGCTGGATCAGAGCGGCGAGGAGCGCTCCTACGGTGATGGTGGTCCCCCCGGTGATGGCGTCGTCGTCGGCACCTTTGAGGAGCAGGTGTCGCGGCTCATGGACCTCCGCAGCCAGGCGCGCGAGCTCGCGGCGCTTATCCGCCACCAAAAGGCCGCCATCGCGGCAGACGGGATGAAGCAGGGGACCAGAGTCGAGGAGGAGCCCACGCCCACGCCGCTCAGCGAGTGCCGCGACGTGCGCTGCGCGTTCAAGGCCCTGGCCTACCGGTTCAGACACAGCCACGACAGGATGTGCAAGAGCGCGAGCAGCTGGCGCGCCGTGTTTGGCTGCGCCTCGGAGGAGGAGGAGGAGGAGGAGGAGGAGGGGCAGCAATGGTGGGAAGAGGAAGACGAGTTTGACGACGATTTCGGCATGGAGGATGGAGACGACGACGAGTGGATGGAGATGGTCTCCGATGAGGGCTTCTACGCCACCTACGAGGAGGACATGATGGCGGCTGAATACAACTCTGTAAGTTGGCATGCACGTTTCCAAGACACGAAGAATGGCCTTGTTTACTGACAACTGGATGAAAATTCTAGACTCGCCGACGCATGCTGTTGCTAGTCGCCGAGACTGCCTTTGTCTTTGGCGCCGCCGTCTTTTGCTTCACCGCCTTGCTGCGACGCCTCACCCACAGCCGCTCAAGCACATCCAGCGAGCTGCCCCTGTATCAAAACGCCCGCTACTGTGACGAGCCCAAGACACTCATCTCCTTTGCCTTTGTGGACGGCCCCGCCGACGAGACCAGCTACCCTGGTTACGATGACGACGACGGCAACGATAAGGCGGCGGCATGCAGTGAGACGACGACGACGACAACGGTGGCGGATACATTCTCAGAATTGCGAGCGGCGGCAGAGGTTGTGAGCGATTTGGTCGCAGTGGAGGCGGCGGGGCAGGACGAGGCACCTCCGGCGTATGAGCGTGTGGATGAGAGGGAGCATTCGCTGTAATAAATGAATCAAGGTATACCACTTCATGTTGTTGTTTTTTTTTCTTTGTTATTTTGGCATTTTATACAATCTTTTGGGGGGTCATTTCATTACAGTAGTTATAGCATCATCGTCATCATAAATCATAATGCACAAGTCGTTCGAATAAAAGGGAGTCAGTCCTCTGCCAATTTGATATAGCAGCGCCCGTGCAAATACCGTTTTTCCATCAACCAAAGATGAACGTCTCGTAATTCTTGCGTATCCTCGCCACGCCATCCTCCACCTCCCAGCCTTTAACCTCGCACACGTGTCGATACATGACCTCGAGCATGCCGTCCATGTCATCCCCTGCCTTGTGCAAATCGCTTTCCACCAGCAACCTGTCGTCGGGCACCGCTCGAATCACCTCGTCCGTCTTGCCGCGGCTCGACGACGTCTCCGTTGACAGGTTAATGGCCGCTGAAAAGGAAACGTACACGGCGGCCGGGACGTTGCGCCGCATCCACTGCGCCAGCGTGCTGGCGCTGCCTGAAAAGGAATGCAGGCATATGCGCGGCGGGTATGGCTTTCCCGACTCCTTTTTCGTCTGCTTCTGCTTGATAAAATCCAGAGGCTTGATTCTATCATCATCATCCTCGCTGCTGCTGCTGCTGCTGGAAAAGTCTTCGGCGCCGGGCGCAACGAGCTTCTTCTCGCGCCGAGAAGGCAGCTCGCAGCCGGCCCAGCACCGCGCGACCGTGTCGTACAATACGCCGTGCGCCTGGACGCCGTGCAAGCTGACGGCGCGGCCGAAGCGGCCTGCGAGCGCGAGCTGTGCGGTGAGTACGGCCTGCTGGTGGGACATGCGCACGCGGTGCGGGCTCAGGCGGCGGCCCTGGCGACCGCCGGGTGTGGCAAGGTCGTCGCGGAGAGCGGCGTCGTCGTCGTCGGTCTCGGCCTCGGCCCACGGCTCGGGCAGGCGAAAGGCCTTGTCGAGTCCTGCCTCGCCGACGAGGGCGAGGGGGTACGCCTCAAGCCGTGCGGCGGTGGCGGCGATGAAGGCGGAGATGGGCGCGGGGTCCGGGAGGCTGTCAATAAAGGCGTCGTCGGGCGGTGGCTGCAGCACGGCGCGGTAGTGTGTTCTTTTTGCTTCAGACGGGGAAGAGGTGCCGTCGTCGGGCTGGCGGTAGGTTGGCTCCGCGGCAGAGTCGTCGTAGAGCTGGTGCGAGAACCAGGGATGCCAGGCAAACGCCGGGACGACTTTGCTTGCGCCGGTGGCGTCTGGAAGGTCCGTAGTGGTGGTGGTGGTGGTGGCGGCGAGACCGTGCGAGGCGGCTACCTCGGCGACGAGGTCTTGGTCCTGCGATCTCGTGGCCATGATTGTCAAGACTGAGGTGCGCATACGGGCGAGGTTGTCTATAGAGGCCATGGTGTCGGTTGGGTGGCAGTGTGCGTCATACGCGCCGAGATGCCAGGGGAAATCGTCCGTGGGCTGGGGCGAGCCATGGTTGCTGTCGCCGGCAGCCTGGTCATGCTGGCACATTATTACGGTGTAGTTGATGTAGAGGGGGTTTTGAGAGTGGTTCGAGGGATGAGGCGGCGCAGGGCGGTGTTTGCATCAGAAGCTTCCAAATACTTACGGGGCCGACCCCGCGATTTTCGGTGGTTCACAGGTGCGGTGTAAGCCGGGTCATGAACTACATGGTCACTTTTGGCAATTACGACCCTACTGCAAGAAAATCACTCAGAATTGTGGCTTTAGTCGAGCTAATAAATTTGAAAAAGACTGACTAGCAACTGCTAGATGCCCAAATTTAGGGCAACGACTCCGTCGCAACCTAGCTCTCCATCTACCAGCAATAGACGCCCAATCCTCACTCATTTCCAATCTCGGAGCAGTCAATAAGTATGACGGCAGTGCTCTATGTATAGCCCCAAAAGTCAGCATGAGGACAGTACTCTACATGGTCCCAAAACTCGGCCCGGGAATAGCGCCTCATCGCCTTGTCCAGACTCTCTTCCCGTGACTCGATGTGTGGGCTGCTCGGATCGAAATGATGAGATATCAGGGTGAGATGAAGATTGTTCAACTCGCAGCCGCCGCACTGTCGGCCGCCGTCCGGCCAAGCCTCTGGCGGAGCGGGAATAAAAGTGATTGTGGGACTAATCCTCATTGAACAGTAGGCAATGAACATCTTGTCCAGACCCAAGGCTGCAAAGAGAGAAATGGGGGCATTTGCCATTGCGGCGATTTCCTTGACCTCATTTGTGCGGACAAAGCTCAGCTTCCGCCAGGCGCAGTAGTAGGTGGGGACCGCAGAGAGTTTATCGCCGTTTAACTGGAAGATTGACTCGGCGAGAGATTTCTCAGTGACGATGAAGCTGTCATCCTCTGAGAAGCAGGAAAAGCACACGCGCTCGCACGTAAGGAGGAAAACGTATTCGCCAAGGCAGGAACAGGACGAGCACCTGTCAGAACAAATGACCTGGCGAAATAGTTGGTGCGCAGAGTATATGGAAAGGAGATGAGCTCTTGCAAGGGTTCCCGGGAAGGTTGGAGCATGCTCGAGAATCTCTCGGTAAGGTCGAAAGTCCAAGACCAAGAGTCTGGCCCAGATGGAGGTTTGTGAGAGGCGGCAGAGGGACTGTAGGTCAAGAAGCTCCAAAACCAGTAGTAAGAGCTCCTGAGGAAGCTTGTCAATGAGGCCAAAGGTCCTCTGACGCACTTGTCGTTCAAAAGCGAAGAGGCTATGGCCAGATTGCTCCTCGGCGACGAGCTTATCCAGGAGCTCTTTGGAGATGTGAGGCATGGCGATGGTGTTGGTGAAGGAGAGAGGTAACTGGTGAAGGAGAGAGGCAACACTCGCAGAGAGAAAAGTTGTTTAAATGGACGGATTGGAACAGGCCGGCAAGGTGCCGGCTCAACGGCGTTTACGTAGGCGCGTTGAGGAAACCATATGGCACGCAATGGGCGTTTGTTGGTGCTCGTGCATGTAAGAGATGTCTGCCGGTGTTGGCAACAGTGTGAGCGAACGAGAGGACGCAGCACAACACACAATTCTTTCTAAAAACATAACACAATTCTTTCTAAAAACATAACACAATTCTTTCTAAAAACATAACACAATTCTTTCTAAAAACAAATGAATCAAGAACTAAGGGAGAATGTCTGGCATTTTCATCTAATAAATTCAGCTTCATTGATGTATGCTCGAATTCGTCTGGTACGCCTGGTTGCCTGGCACTGGTTCAATGATTGGTTCTCCGTCGTTGTAGCTGATGATGTTCTTCATTTCTTAGATTGAATGGCCAAAGTTCGAGAGTGGATTTTTCTATTATCATTGTTCCCAGACTATCTTGAGGCTCAATCTTGTTCTCTTTTGACCAAGTGGTGCCTCATCCAGCCCGACGGATACTGTCCAGCCACCTCAACCCCGCTGGCGGTGCCTGTTGTCCGTGGTGCTACCTAGAGCACCAACTACTCAAACAACCGAGTCGGTGACGGCAAAATGCATGTATAAAATGTATATAACCAGAGCACAACTTAATGCATCAAGAATCACCCTGATATACCCCGGGGATCATGTCACTGGCACGCCACCTGATCCGCCGGCCTCCATGTCCCGGCAACCCGCCCACAAATCCCCTGTCCGGCAGCGATGGGACCCCGCCAAAAGGTGCGACCTGACAGGGTGTATTTTAGGATCTGCATTCTGCCAGCACTTGCAGGCTTGCAGCCCACACAATTCTGGCGCGCTAAGTTAGCCTGCAGCAAACCCAGGCCATTGTTCTTCTTCCCTGTTTCTCAGCCTCGTTTTTTTTTTGGTGCCCTTTCTTCTTGACATGTGATTATCTGCCTCTATCTCGCCACACCACGAAGCAAAACCCTGGGGGAAAAAATCTGGTCAGAAAAAAGATTGTTGAACCTTTGGCAGACACATCATTTTCATCCCATATTTACCCGATCCCCCGCCCTCCCCTCCATCGAACCCGGAAACGTTCCCCCGCGCGCACGCCATTTACACCACACCACCACTAACTATCATTGCACCACCACCACCACCACCACCACCACCACCTGCACAATCGACACGAGCGGGGGGCCGTTTGAGAACGGCTTTACCCCCCCCCAGATAACAGAGCTGATAGAAAAAGCAGAGTCGCCGTGCTTGCATCGCCCTCACCACCCTCTTCCCTCCTGTCTCTCTTCTCTTCTTTTCAGTCCACGTCTTTTCAGTGCCTCTCTCTACTCTCGCTATATGGCTTCGACACTCAGCTTCGCCCCCTACTCCTTAGTACTCGGCTTCCAAGGCGACTTCTGCATATAGCCGCACATAGATAGCTTCCACCCTTGTTTCTCCCAGAAGTTCGCCGTCTCGGCTACAATCCCTGTTCGTCTCACTCCGTCTTGTCTCAGAGCCTCGCGTGACGCAGCGACTGCATCGGGCAAGCGGGACAAGATCTCGCTTACACCCACACAGCCCCTTCAACCAACATCCCGCTTCGATTTTGTGCGGCCATTCATCCATGCCTCGCTCCTCTTTGCGCCGTCTCACATACCATCCTCTGCATTCCGTCATGGCGCTGCTCAATCCCATCTACGTCCTCTTTGTGCCGTTTCTCTTCCTCGTCACCGTCCCCATGGCCCTCTTTGCCGGCGTCACCACCACACTCGCCTTTTCCGTCCTCATCTGCCGCGGCATCCTCGTCTACCTCGACCTCGCCCTGTCCTACGTCCACCGCGCCCTTCACGGCCTGCAGGTACCCTCGCGCCTGCACCGCGCCGCCGCAGCCCGCAGCGAACCGCCATCGCCCACGCCCTCGTACCTTGCCCTGCGCCCGCGTCGCCGCCACCACCACCACCATCGCCGCCTCAGCTCCGTGAGCGTCTTGTCCGCCGCCGCCGGCTCCGTCACCCCCGTCAACGATGTCGGCCTCGGCTTGACGCCCAGCATTGGCGCCGAGCGCGACTACGAGGGCCTCGGCGGCTGGCGCGTTGGCGACGACGACATCTGGACCACTATCAACTCGCGCCTGGAGCTGCCCGACAGACAGCACGTCCGCCACCACCACCGCTCGCCCTCGGCAGGCGGCGCCTCCACGCCGGGAGAAGGCGGCTTTCTGATGATGAAGCGCCGCACGCGCAGCCCAGAGACCACCGCCGGCAAGATATCCGCAGGCCCGGCCTCCCCAAACAGCTCCAGGGCCAGGACGTCGTCTACGACTCGAGTCGGCTTTGGCCCGTCCTTGACCCAAGAGGGCTATTTCTCGCTCGTCATGTCGCCCAAGATGGCTTCCAGAATGGCTTCCAAGAAACCGGCGACGCAGCACTATTGATGCGCTGATGAACCTTTTTTTAACGACATTATGAATTGACTCTTTTTGTATAATATGAGCGGGGGTTGGCAAGGAATACACCGTGTCTTGTATTTTGAATAGCATTGGGCGACTGTACACAATATTCACAACCATTCATTCGACCAAGTTTTAAAATGCAAAATCATGTGAAATGAGAAATCATGTAAAATGAAAAATCATGTAAAATAAAAAATCAATCATCGGCCGAGGGTATTTCCAGAACCTAGTCAAAACAGTATCCAACGCTTCACGCCCAAAAACATCCATGTACGCCTCGCACATCCTCTTCTCCCCATCACCCCATCTCCTCCTCTTCACAGCGTTTTCCAAAAGTAATTCGCGTAAAAATACCGCGAAAACTTCTTGTCCATATTCACCACATGCACGTCCCCCTTTCGATCATTCCGAATCACCGCCTTTGCCCACTCCCCACTCTCCTCGTCCCTCTCAATCTCAATCCCCAAGCTCCTATACACTTTCAACCTCAACAACACCTCATCATCCACAAAATCCTTCCTCTTCCCGGCACCACCGCCGCCCACGTCCCCCTCTACCCCCTGCAGCTCCAGCTCCTGCAGCTGCGCCGCCAGGTCCGCCGCCTGCAGCGCCACGCGCTCCGCCTCGGCCTCGGCGTCGCTCGCCGCCTTGGCCGTGCGAAACTTGTGCGTGTCGAGGTCGGAAATGGCCGAGGCGTGGTCCGCGGCCGCGTGCGCCGCCGCGAGGGACGCTTGCTGTTGTGAGAGGGCAGAGAGCTGCCGCGCGAGCTGCTTCAGGGACGACTCGGCGTCGCGGAGGCGCAGGTCGCGCGCTTGCTGCAGCGTGGAGAGGGATTCGCCGACGCGCGAGACGGCGAGCTTGTCGGGATGGATATTGAAATTTTCAATCGTGTGCCGGATGAGCTGAAACGGAGCGTTAGCGGCGGCATTCTGACAAGTTGAGTGGTGTTTGTAGAGGGGAAACGGCGTACGGTCGCGGGATCTTCGGAGAGGAGCATGGCGGGGGTATATCGAGCGACAAACGGTCGCGCACGCTGGTTGTGTGTATTTTTTGTTTTTGAAAGGCTCCGGCAAGTTTATTGATTGTATTCTTGGCTGTTTATTTCGGTCTTTTGGTGTCGGAGGTGAAGTAGAGCTTGTGATGGTTGTTTCCAGACGCTGGTCTTCACTGTGGGGGACCTTTTTTTGGCAGCAAAACCAGTAAAACTAAACAGAGCGTCGCGTCGGCCAGGCGACAATGAAGGTTTGCCTCGCGTTGCTGCCCCACCCGCTTTCACACGAGGCCGTTTTGTCACGGGTTTCTGGAAGCTAGGCAGACCAAGAAAAAAAGCTCAGCTAAACGAAGATGGATTTGAGAACAGCATTCACTCTAATGTGGTCCTTGTAACTCACCATGTTCAAGCCTCATCATAAGGCACTATTCTTTACCATCTAGGCTCAGCTTGTCGTTTCTGGTCTGGCAAGCTTCTGGTGGATACAAGTCAACGTCATCTGCGCCACAACCGGCCGAGCACCCGCCACACTTTGCTCCTCCAAGTCTTGTCTTTAACCCAAAAAGCTGCCACATCCTCCCGCGGCTTATCCTGGTTCCCACGACCTCATTCTATCCGATTTAAATCCATAGATTCACTTGTCCCCGGATTCGCACCTTCTTCCACTGGACACCTCTACCTTTGGATCCCGCAAGTTACATAACAACATCTACATTACCTGCCCCCCTTGTCGCCACACACCGGGAGACCCCCCCCGCCGCCGCCGCCAATATGGTTACCGAGCTTCCATGTGAGTTGCTGCTGCGCCGGACAACAGGCACCGCCGCCAGTCTTTTCCGGTCGTCGTTGCATTCGTGTCGCTAATGAAGAAAGCAGATGCTTTGGATGCGGAAACGTGAGTCCCAACCAGCAGCAAATTCTCCCACTCCGAAACCCTGCCGATTCCGACCCCGTCGCCATCCAATACTAACCCGTACCAGGCCGCTCAACGCCGCCGAGCTCAAGGTCCTACGCGCACAATACGAAAAAGAAGGCGAAATGGTCGGCATACAAACCAAGTTCAACTACGCCTGGGTCCGTCTCGCACTACCCTCTCTCTCTCTCTCTCTCTCCTCTCTCTTCAATGTCCCCCTTCATCCCTCGCTAACCTTTCCTCCACAGGGCCTTGTCAAGTCCACCAACCGCGGCGACCAGCAGCTCGGCGTTCGTCTACTCTCTGACATTTTTCGTGTCGCCCCCGAGCGCCGCCGCGAGTGCCTCTACTACCTCGCCCTCGGCAACTACAAGCTCGGCAGCTACGGCGAGGCCCGCCGCTACAACGACCTGCTCCTCGAACGGGAGCCCGCCAACCTGCAGGCCTCCAACCTCCGCCAGCTCATCGACGACCGCGTCTCCAAGGAGGGGCTGCTTGGCGTCGCCATTCTCAGCGGCGTTGGGCTCGCCGCCGGTGTCGTCGGCGCCTTTCTCATGAAGAATGCTCGCAAGAGGTGAATGGAGGGAGGGGCAGGCAGGCAGGCAGGCAGGCACAAGAGAAGGGTCTGCAAGACGGGCAGGGCGGAGTGACGCACAGCAACGGCTATTTATTTTTTTTCCTCTTGTAGTTCATTGTTCTTATTTATTATCTGTCACATCATACTGGCGAATATCGGACTTCATGGTTATCTGCAAACATTTGGGTGTTGCTTGGGAAACAAACTACCTCCTCTCCTTCATAAGCTTCTTCTCTTCCGAACATCAATCAGCGGATCGCAGCCATTAGTCTGCAAGGATCCGTGCTTTGAACTAGAAAAAAATTAGAAAGAATACTGCCTCATGCCTATTGCCTCGCACTGGTCTGACGCTCCATGTCCCAGGTCTGTATGACTCCATCTCATTCACGTGCAACTCATGCTGCAAAGAAAATAGAATTGTATGACAAGACAATAAAAGAGAGCTAAATGACAAACGAATGATCGCAGTACAAACACTGCATCCTGTCCGGCAAAAAAAGACTATAGTACAATGACTCAACTCCCATCTTTTCAAACACAAGCTTCCGGCCAATGCGCCAGGTTGTGTTGATCAAACAGTCAATTTCGTTGTACTAGATTATAAAAAGGAAACCATAAGTGCGCAACGTCGGGGACAAAACCAATTCGCCAAGAAGACAACCCTCAAATGAAAGCAAACCTGTCCTCCAAGATCTTAGTCAATCTTTGCAACAGCTCAAAGCAGCAAGTGTCCAGCGCAAATGATGAAATCAAAGACAACTACTTGCCCTTCCTCGGCGAGCATTGCCCAATCGCTTGTGGCTTTCCCTGTCTGTTGTCCTCGTCCGCTTGCGCATGTTTGGCAGTGCATGACTATTCTGTATAAACACTTTTTCCCCTTCTAACCATTCCCGCAACAATGGTATTTTCGGCTGACAAATTAGATACGGAGTCGTGATTAAAATGGAATCGGGCCCGAAGAGGTAATGAAAAGACTAAGCATATAAGGAAATGGGTGGCGTGGAGCCTGTGCTGCAAAAGGCATCGTGGTAGTCAGACATTGGTCGTACAGAGAGCAAGTCGTCACTAGAGCTAGGCTCGAGTACCGCCAGTTTATCGCAGAGAAAAGCCCTTGCGCTTGCCCTCTTTTTCAAGAGGGCGACCACTCTCGACGCGCTGCTTCTTGTCTTCGAGCTCCAGACGTTGACGATCGAGCTGCTCCTTCATCTCGCGGTGCCGGGCGTATAGCTCCTCCTCTGATTGCTTGAGCTTGCTCTCCTTTTCTTGGACCTTTTGCTGGAAGACCATCTTCATTTCAGCCTCCATCTTAGCGAGCTTCTGCTCGTGAAGTGCACGCTCTTCCTCCTGCTTAACGGCAGGGTTGACCTCCTTGAAGACGCTGGGGTCCTGGGAAACACCCATGGCAATAAGCTTGTCGGTACGGTAGTTCTCGTAGAGTGTGTTGTTTGTGTGCTCCTTGAGCTCCTCCATGTGGGTACGGATGAGCATCTGGCGCAGCTTGACAAAGTCGCAGTGCTCCTCGTTGTCAACCTCGATGGTACCCCAGGGGTACTGACGGCCACGGACAGCACGCCCATCAGGGGTCTTGATTTCGTTGGTGGCACCAACAACGGCAAAGGGGACCTTGGACATGATTTCGTTGTTCTCAGCAATGGTCTCCTCGTCATCAAGCTCGTAGCGGGGTCCCTCGAAAATCTGGATACCGTGATGTCTGATGTCGGACAAGATCTAGGTGGTATTAGCATCAAGTTGCGAAGTGAAAACAGCTTATCCAGGACTAAAACTTACTCGGGCCTTGAAACTGGCGATTTCCTCATCGGTGAGGGTGTCAGACTTGGCAATGACGGGAATCAGGTTCACCTTGGTGTGAAGGCGGCGCATGACCTCAATGTCAAGAGGCTTGAGGGAGTGGCCAGTAGGCTGGATGAAGAAGACACAAGCGTGAATTCTGTTGTCAACGATGTTCATGCGGTTGACCTTGTTCTCGGCATCGAGATAGGCATCGTAGCGCTGTTCAATGTTGTCGGTAATGGGGCGCCAAGACTCGTCATTGTTGACAAAGTCGCCAAATCCGGGGGTATCAACGACGGTCAGACGAAGGCGGACACCGGCTTCTTCAATATCGGCGCTGATAGACTGAATGGTGACGGTCTTGGGGATGATGTCGAGGCTAGGCCCCTTGCGCTCCTTGGGAGGGTACAGAGAGGTGTTGAAGAGAGTATTGACGAGGGTAGACTTGCCGAGGCCAGATTCGCCTATATGCGGGTTAGACAAGTTCAACAAAGAGCCGTGATCAGACTTACCAACAACCATGACGTTGAAGTTGAACCCCTTGCGGACACTCTTGCGGTGCCACTGGTTTGGGAGATTGGCAAATCCAACATAGCCGGTTAGCTTGCGTCTGACAATGTTCCTGGTATCCTGCACAGCAGAAGCAGAGACATCTACTGATACAGGGTTAGAAGGGATGACCCCTTTGCCGAAGTCTGCTGGAATATCAAGCTTGCCGTTAGCGGGAGAAGCGGGAGCCATCGTGGGCGGGGAGGCGGTGCCGTTCGTAGCTGCGAAGAACGTTAGTAAAGCGCCGCGATACAACAGCTGCAGAGTCGACTATATATATGGAGAAGGGCATGTGCATTGGCAATTGGGTGTTCCTGACAGATGGGGGTGCCGCTGCCTTGGTTTTGGATGGTGGAGGCTGAAGTGGCCACCTCGGCGAAGTCTGAGCTTCCGCCGTCAGAATCGAATCTGATCGAGTCCATTGAGCCAGAATACAGCTCGCTGAATGACATTGATTTCAAAGGGAGCTTTGGCGGCTCATCCACAATTAGCATGCTCCGGTATGGCTGAGCAGCGTTTGGCGCGACTGCGACTAGAGAGGTAAAGCTTGGACGCCCAGAGGCCGCTGAGACGCTCGCGATTCGTTTTGGTTTTGGCTGATGGGGTTTTGGGCTTCCAAGGTCTATTTTAGCCGCCGCGAGAGAGGCCTGGTCCAGTTGCAGACTTCGAGTGCGAGACCTGACTTGCTGGACAAAATCAAATGGCATGGTAGGAAAAGTACTGCTAGTCCGCGGTGCTGTGATGGGGCGGACGTCCAAAAATTCGAAGCCAAGAAATCGTAGATTGTAAAATTTGATGCCAGGCCAAGGAGTCGTGGAACAAGAGAAAATCGAACGAAGGGAGGTGATGAGAAGAATCGCGGGAAAGTTGCGGGTAATGTGCACGCCCAACCGCGTGACGGTTCTGGCCCAGAAACAGCCCCTTTTGCCTTTGCGACTGCCATTTGGCGCGAAGCAGCGTATCAAGTGAAGAAAGAGGAATCTTACCCATGATTATGTATAAAGAGCGGTCGACCGGTTCTTAAAGAATGGTTGGAAAGTACGGCTTCTGGTAGGATGGTTAGCAGTGCTCCTGGATTACGAGTGCACATGCGTCATCGAGGTGATTGAAGAACGGGGCCACGGCATGCGTAATTGGGCAGGCTTGATCCCGAGCAGGTTTGGCGGTTGAGGAGCAACCGTAATAATACGAGCCCAGAGAAAATATATTGTGTTGCGCGATGACTTCGTCGGAAGGAGATGAGGAGGCGGATCGGTTTGGGGGGGAGCTACCTACCTATCAAAGGATGACAGATCCTAAATGACAGCGAAGGCGGGTTGAGAGACCCAGATTGATCTCCTGGAGAAGAAGCGTCAAGAGATTTCGCAAACACGCAACTGAGAAACGAGGGAGGCAGTAGCGATGATGGCGGAAGAACGACGAAAGGAACTGACGTGAGGATCGCGAGTTTGGATGGCGACAAGGAGGAGAAGGGGGACTTTTCTTTGGGGTGTCAGGGATGAATTGGGGGACAGGAGGTGGAATTTGTGCCTTGCTGGCCTGCGACTGCTTTCGCACAGCGTGTGACCACTGGCCAGTAGGAGGCTTGTGCTGGCTGCTGAGTGCTGGGGCCCTTGCCCCGGGGGTTATTGGGTCCTGATTAGAGTGGCACCTGGCAAAAGGGGTTTGTGCGGCGCTAACCATGATCGGCTTAGCGTCCTCAGGGGGCGGGTCGGCTTCTCTTTTTTGGAGAGCTCAACGCAACGAGAGACACTTTGGCTGTAATGATGATCATGGCAATAAGAGGTACCTAGAAACAAGTATTGGCCAAGGTAGGCATCGAGGTAGCTCTCTGTCCGAGACCTTGCCCCAAGCTTTTATTGGCTAGCCGAGTAGGACCAACATCTCAGTCGGCCATTTTATGAATGAAGAAATAAATAAAGGGCTCACTTTCATGGATGCAGTATCACGTTGCAATGTTTCCGCAGCAGACGTCAACTGCGTGTATGCACACTTACCCGTCCCCACCACTACACTTGAGACGGCTAATAACTGATAAATAGCAGACCTGTCCAAACTTCAGACACTGTTGTGTGACACCTTCGAGCTCATAAATCCGAGTTAATTTTCCTGACCACTTGCAAAAACACTTGCAATAGTTGATATGTTGTCTCCTGTTTTTTTTTTTTTTTGGCCTCTTTGCTCATGTCTCTTGCGCAGTGGGACGAATATGCACCTCCAGGAAAGGGGGCCAAGTACAATCGGCCGACGCCCTATCCGCAACTTGGCGATGCAGAAGCAAAAAAGACGCCTGTGATCTGTTGTTTTTTTCGTCTCTTATTTCATCTCACGCTCTTGGCTCACGGACGTCGACGCACCCAACGCTACGCCCGGACGGACTTGACACATTTGACTTTTTGCACACAGTCACAGTATCATCGGCTACTCGATGGCCTACCCCAGACTACTGGCCCGTTTCCAGCACTGGCGCTCTGGCCAGCCACCTAAAGAAGTAGTGTCCACTAACTAGGTATCCGTAGGTAGCCACTGTCCCAGGTCTGTGAGCTTGGTGTTGGGTGAGCTGCTGTCATTGCAGCGTTTGTCGTTACCATGGCGGTATGCGAACCTCATCATCTTGCGTGCGGGAGCTGCAGCCATTGCTCAACATCACACATATCAGTAGAGCCATGCATGTCGATACGAAGGAGCTCCGTATTTTTGGACGCCATTGCTGACGGATATCTTGCCCGCGGCACCGCATGCGAGCCCGACCAGATGCATGATGCGAGTGCCGGCAGCATGTTGCACCCTGACGATGCGTAGGGCACACTCCCGGGACATGGTTGTTTCGGCCATGTCATGTCAGCTTCAGGGTAAATCTTGAGCTCGCTGGTTCAACGCCATGCCTGCTGTCGCGCACTCAGCCTTATATGCTTCTCCAGCAACGAAGACCGCTACGGTAGCAGACAGTACCCGGCAGAGTAGATGCAACCAATGAAGACTGCATACATCAGCGACCGCTTCAAAACCGTCGCCGAGACGTTGAAGCAACAGCGTGAGAGGTACAGGGTGGGAAGCCACCAGCAAGCTCGACCCAAGTGCCTACACAGGCGGGGAGTCCGAGGACATGAGAAGCATGGAAATAGCAACTGTCGAGTTCCAGACAGGCTTTTAGCTGAATCATTAGCAAACCAATGCGGTTCTAGCTGTGTTGATTGGAGGCATTGTTGCTGGCGGGCTTGGTGCTGTGGAAGGGTTGGCCACCAACGTCGAAGCTGGAGTGGCACTTTTTATCCAGCAGACTCGGAAAAAAAAAGTCAACAGATAAAATCTAAAAAACTACACCGTGACGCCAGATTTTTTTTATGCCGAGACGCTTGATAGAATTTATTTACGACTTTCTGGGATAAGTCAAATGTGACAGTGTCAAGCTCAGACATCATCTCTACGTCCACAAAACCTGTCCACCACTGCAAAGCTTGGGCGGTGGTGAAGGGCAACTTCATTTAAGGAAGGATTTCGAGTGAAGGTAATATTATATACAACATGACTGAATAATACATGGAAAGATATAATTTTGTTTAAAGTACAAGACCTTGGCCTTGGGCGAAGAACCTCTTCGACTCTTCACAGCGCTCGCTTTTACATCCGGGGCAGCGCAAGAGCATTTGCTTCGAGCAGGCGTCGCCGCTATGGAGATGCTGCTTCGCGATATCGGCGAGAGCCTCGATAAATATGCGACTGCCGTTCAAGCTCTCTGCTCGCTTGATGGTATCCTTGTGGCCGCTCTCGCCAATGACCTCCTCGTCTAGCTCATATAAAGTCTCAATGTGGTCCGAGGTGAAGGCGATTGGAACGAGTACTAGATCTGTGTGACCGCGGGCAACGTAGCTCGAGACTGTGTCCGAAGTCTGAGGTCCCAGCCAGGCACTGGGACCGACCTGCGATTGCCAGCAGATCCGGTAAGGGTTGCAGAAGTTGAGTTGCTGCATGACGGCATAAACCGTGGCCGCAACTTCACCAGGGTATGGATCACCTATTATCGCTGTTAGAACCGGAACTGCACGTATCTCTTTCGTGTATACGAACCTCGATTAACAACCGACATGGGCAGACTATGGGCAGAGAAGAGCAGGACTACGTCCTTTCTTCGCTCTTCGGGGTATTCGGCAAGCTTCGCCCGTATGTTCTGCGCAACAGCCTTGGCGAGGCCGGGATGTACTGGCCAGCGATCAATTACACTCCAGTTAATCGCACCCTCGGTCTCTGCCCTCGTGTTGCCTTCCAGTCTATGTCGCCACTTCCACAGCTCGTTGATGCTGCTGCCTGTTGTCGAGCAAGAATATTGGGGGTATTGAGTGAACGCCACAGCCCGACCACCTTTTCCGGCGCCGAACCCATCTTCGAGCATTTTTTTGTACATGTCTTCGGTGAGAGGATTCGCATAGCGGAAAGCGACGTAGGGCTTGTGAGGGGCCGTCTCGGGCGAAATATTGTCGAGGATCTTGCACATCTCAGCGCATTGATGCTCGGACCACTCTCGGATAGGTGAGCCTCCTCCAATGGCCTCGTATTGCTTCTGAATTTTGGGTGTACGACGAGCAGAGATCAATGGACCAAGATAGTTTTGTAGTCGACCGAGCGGGATGAGATCGCCATCGGACTGCGGAAGGTCGGGTTAGGATACGACAGCAACATGGTGCGAACAAATGCTTACGAACAAGCGACTCAAGAAGTCGCCAACCTCTGCTGTGGTGGATGGGCCACCCATGTTGAGGAAGACCATCGCTGTTGGGCCCTTGGATCCTGTCGCATTTTGTGTGACTGGCGGCGCTGACGTAGTGGCGAGGTGCCGTCTCTGAATTGCAATCTGCTGCAAGCTTGCGCTGCTTCTAGGAAGTTTCTGGCACAGCTGCCTCGTGGTCATACGGAGTGCCATTTTGCTGCAATTGCGACCGATGAAGAAGCAAGATTGGAATTCACGACGTGAGCTGCGAAACAAAAAAATTGTAAAGTGCGGATTCGCGAGCGATCCAGAGCTTGCGCTGCTTCTCCGGAGATCAAACCAGCCGACGGCTAGTGCCGAGTCGACAGGCTGTTACTAAGTACTTTGTGAGGGCATTGGTATGGGCGGAAGCCCAGGTAGCTGCTAACGGACATTGTGGCCAATCGCCGTGCTGCGAATAATCAACAGACATGCACGTGATTTCGTGTTAGATCGCGATGCTCAATCCCGTCCTGGCCAGCGCGTTCGTGCCTAGAGCGAGCTCTAGGCAGCATCCGGGACCCACTCACGACTCTTGAGCCTCTTAGCTGTAGAAACAATCTTTGATTTGCTCAATGCCCTGCTGTTCTCAAATTTACCGTTCACCTAATTCACCAGATTCGCGAAAATGGCAGACAACAAAGATTGGAGAGGGGTTGAGGAAGACGAGGGTGACCAGGAGATTGACGAAACTGTGAGTACCTCCAGTAATTATTCACTGGCATCAGCCTTTTTCATCATGCTAACGCGCACAGTCATACAAAGCGCAAAAAGATGCCGTATTACTAGCGATTGAGGTCAGCGAGTCGATGCTCAAGGCACCACCACCTTCAGACTCCAAGAAAGCAGACCGGGATAGCCCCGTTCAAGCTGCTTTGAAGTGCGCGTACCACTTCATGGAGCAGCGCATTATATCCAATCCTAAGGATATGATTGGTATACTTCTGTTCGGTACCGAAAAGACAAGGTTTCAGCTTGATGAGAATGGCAGAAGTGGCCTGGGATACCCTCATTGTTATCTGTTTACCGATCTGGATGTGCCATCGGCAGACGATGTCAAGGCATTGAAGTCTCTCGTCGAAGACGAAGAGGATGAAGACGAGATAATAAAGCCAACTTCGGAAACGGTATCCATGTCAAATGTCTTATTCTGCGCCAACCAAATTTTCACAACGCGGGCTGCCAACTTTGGGAGTCGGCGTCTGTTTCTTGTCACTGACAATGATAACCCCCACTCCACAGACAAGGCCGCGAGATCAGCCGCCGCTGTGCGCGCCAAAGACTTGTATGATTTGGGCGTGTCAATAGACCTCTTCCCCATTTCGCATCAAGACTCCAAATTTGATTTGGCCAAGTTTTACGATGTATGCTCTCCTTTGAGTCCTCCACAGTTGTCTTTTACTGATATATCTTGTAGGATATTCTATATCGGGACCCGTTGGCCGAAGCAAATTCTCAAGAAGTTGCAGTCTCAAAATCTGGGGATGGGCTCAACCTGCTGACTTCCCTCATCTCAAACATCAACTCGAAACAAACTCCGAAGCGGTCGCTATTCTCTAATCTTCCATTCGAGATTGCACCTGGTCTGCGAATATCTGTCAAGGGTTACAATATCATTCACAGACAAGCCCCGGCGAGGACCTGCTGCATTTGGTTGGACGGTGAAAAACCGCAGCTGGCAGTGGGTGAAACAACCCGAATCGCGGAAGATAGTACGCGAACCGTCGAGAAGGGCGAGATGAAGAAGGCATATAAATTCGGTGGAGAGTATGTATACTTTTCACCCGAGGAACAAAAGAGTCTCAAGGACTTTGGCAGCCCTATCATCCGCATCATTGGCTTCAAGTCTCGCCGCTCAATTCCAATCTGGAGTAGCGTGAAAAAATCAAGTTTCATTTATCCGAGCGAAGAGGATTACGTTGGCTCTACGCGAGTTTTCACAGCGCTATGGGGGAAGCTACTGAAAAATGACAAGGTTGCTCTTGCGTGGTGCATTGTGCGAACCAACGCGAATCCAATGCTAGCCGCCATCATGCCCTCAAAACCACAGTCTGTCGAAAACTCGGGGACACCGTATCTGCCTGCTGGACTCTGGCTATATCCTCTTCCATTTGCAGACGATCTCAGAGAGATTAAACCTCCGGGCAAATTGGCGCAGGCATCGGATGATCTCAAAACTCAAATGCGTACCATTATCCAGCAGCTGCAACTGCCCAAGGCAATGTACAACCCGACCAAGTACCCCAACCCATCGCTGCAGTGGCACTACAAGATTCTGCAGGCCCTTGCCCTTGAAGAAGAAGTGCCCGAATCGGCTGAAGATGCTACTCTGCCCAAGTTCAAGGCCATTAGCAAACGCGCTGGCGGTTACCTTGAAGACTGGTCTGAGACTCTATCCAGGGAGGCCAAGTCAACCACTGAAGCAAGAGCTGTTAAGCGAGAAAATGATGATGAGTTGCCTGAGCGGCCGGCCAAGCGTGGAAGGACAGCTTCTGCTCAACCGAGTGGGCCAGACCTGACCTCTGCACAAGTAAAAGCTGCCGTCGGGGACGGATCAATCTCGAAAATGACAGTTGCTCAACTCAAGGACATTGCAGCAGAAAGAGGCCTGGGCACTAGTGGAAGGAAAGCTGATATAATTGAGAGAATAGAGCAATGGGCAGACAATTGATGGGCAGCATATGATTAGTTGATATACGACTTGTCTTTACCTGTCTGTATGAGAAACATGTATTCTGAAGTTTACAAGGGAAAGAAAGATGAAGTAAAATTTTAAATTAAATGAACGATGCTTCTGGCTGGAAAGTATTGATCGGTCCAGCAATTTTATTGCACGTGTGCTTTGCTACAATATATATATATACATATATATTATTTGTTACTTATTATTAGGCAGGAAGCCTTGGACCGCGCGTGCGGAGCGTGATCGCGCCTGGCCTTGGTCGAGCCACGCGCCCCACATTCAATCAAGTCTTGGAGAACTCGCGCGCCAACCAGTTGAGGCTAAAATATTGCGCCGGACGTCAGTGCTCGGCTGCTTCGTCGCCAGGAAACCCAATTTGCCTTCCAGTCTTCGACAGCAATTCGAGCGCGCGTCGATACGAAGCGCGATGGCAGACTTTTTGGCCTCGTTCAACTTTGGCGCGGTGGAGGATGACGAGCCCGTCCGAGTAGAAGCTTGTGCAAGCCTCGACCAAGTGCAATCCCGCTTCCGCGATGGCTACGAGGGAAAAGTGACGGAAACGCGAGCGGAACACATGAGAATAAGCATCGACATCGGACCCTCGACGCAGTTTACCATTTTCGACAGTCCTGGCGACGACAACGTCGACCCCAGCCTAAGCAGAATCTCCGCCCGCGATGCTCTGGTATCGCAGCCGCAGCAGACCCCTACCACGCAACGCGCCGTCGCGCGAGAGATTCTCAACGCCATTGGGGAAATAGACGCAAGTACATGGTCGAATATAGAGGAAGAGCGCAAAGCGCAGGGCTGGGTTCTCACGTATGTCTGTAATCACTCCTGGAAGCAGTGGACGCGGCACGACACGGCGGCACAGGCGCCTACAATCCTTGAATACAGCCACAAGGAGCTGGACTTTTTGTCTCGAGGTGAGTTTCCATCGACATGTAGGGACTAGCGACCGGACGGCCACTGACCTTTACAGCGCGGCCTGCGTTTGACTGTCGAGGAACAGTGACGATTAGCTTTTCCAAAGGCAACAGTGCTATAACTGTCAACTACTCACACACTCCTTTTCACCGGACAGTCGGTGAGCAATACGACTTATTCAAGCCGCCACCTCCGCCCCCGAGAGTCGCTACTGAGAAGAAGACGCCCGGCTCGGCCAAGAAGAGGGACACGCCACGCAGGAAACGAGCCGCGACTGGACCGGATGGAGAGCCCCTCCCTAAAAAACCGAGGAAACGACCCAGGAAAGGCGCAAAGAATCAGCTTTCACAGGCAGAGTTGGTTCCAATGGCAGACGATGGGACGTCGGTGTCTGCAGTCGACGCTGCGGACCAGGTTGCTCTTGCAGCTCTTTCAGCAGCGACAGCTGAAGAAACTGTTCCGAACAATGGCGCGGCGGAGACCGCTCAAAATAGCACAGCATCGCTGAATGTCTCACCCGAAGAGGCAGTACGACGGCGCGAAACGGCCACCAAGAGGCTCACCGAGGCTGGCATTGACCCGGCCACGCTCAGTGCGGGTCAATTCAGCATCTTCTCCAACCAGTCGCCAGAAGTGCAGACAGAGTCTTTGAATATGCTCGTCAAGTACGGCGCAGAGAGGCTGCACATTGTCCATCCAGCAAAGAAGGATAGCCCACGACCGGCTCCGAGCCAGCCTGATGCCGAATCTTTGGCGTCCGGCGCTGTCAATCCTAACCGGCTTGTGAACGATACTGCGAGCGAAGATGCTGGTGCCAATGTCTCTGCCGCTGAGGCAACTGCCAAGTCAAAGACACCAAGCAAAGCCAAAGCCGGAACGAAATCACGGGTCTTTTGTTTCAACTGCAAGCTCTCAAAATCCAAGGTACGTTGAAAAGACAAACGCAAGTGAAGCCAAGTCTAACGTTGTTCAGTGTTCCAAAGATAAGCCTACATGTACTGTGTGTCAAGAGTCTGGGTTGACCTGCGAGTACCCAGCGTCCAAACCCAGACCCAGGAAATCTGCTGCTCTTGTGACAGAAGATGACGATACCATCATGTCGGAGACTATGGATGCCGAAGGCGAGGCAGTAGGCCTCAGGACAGAAGATGTCGTCCCCGTAGAAGCCGAGGAAGCCCGCCAACCATCGACCTTTGCCCAGGTTCCGATTGCAGACATGATGCAGATTACTCCAGACAACGAGGGCAATGGTTCTCACCCCATTGGGGAAGCGAGCCTTCAACCTTCATACGAAAATCCCCCTCCAACAAGCTCGCTCAATTGGAGCTCGGGCGGCCTAGCACTGCCTCAAGGAAGGGTCTTCTATCCTCCGGCCGTCACCACAGTACCGGAAGAACCGCTGCCAAACAATGCCAGCACTGTTGTGGGTGCACCGGAACTAAAGAGGTCCCAGCGGGTGCCGAAACCTACAGCAAAGGCCATGGCCCGTGTACCGACTCCTGTTCAGGCCCTCATCGCTTCACCTCCTCGCGAAAGACACGAGAGTCCCCTTGAACGCCACAATCCTAGAAGACATGAGGCCCAACCACGCAACCAGCTTGCCCTTGACCGGGCTTCGTCTAATCCATACGGCCAACCGGTAACTCAGCCGCAGTACGCGAGTGACCCGCATGGACAAAACTCCAGCTATGGGCAGAGCCAAGCAGCTTATCCTCAACTGCTAGACACCACATCAGAGAGAGTTGCGTATGATCCTCATGCGAGTGCGTACCGCAATCCTGCCCCTCCCAGATCATTCAACCAGCAGAAGCCGCCGGCCCCTGCACGTGATAGCGCCGTTAAGCCCTCGTGGCCCAGTCGCGGGCACGATGTTGCGGCAGCAGACAATCACCGCAGGACACACGGCTATGGAGGAAGCACTAGTCCAGCCAATGCAATGTCGTTGGCGCATCCACCGAATCAGCGTCACAGAACTAGCGGCAGCCATGACGGAGCGCACGGCATAATGGGCGCAGCTAAGCGCAGCGCCTCGTCACAAAAGTCGTACCCGTCGCAGTCGATGCAGCAGCAAGCCTCGGCTGTACCGAACCAGCAGCAGCACTCGCAGCAGCACTCGCAGCAACACTCGCAGCAGTCTTGGTATGGATATAATGGTCTTCATGGCAGCTCTACGACCAACACGCATCAGAATCACAGCTGGGGAGGCTCGAGTGGCAACGGTTGGAATTGAGGTCTAGAGCTGATTGAGTGTTTGGCTCGACCTGGTTTCTGCGGAACACCTGTATATAGAACACGGCGGAGGGATATGGGAATGAATTGGTGTTTAGGCTTGGCGTTTGCGGTCTCGGTCCGGTAGTTTTGCTTCTTAGCTGTTGTAGCGCAAGGGATGCCATGGCTCCTTTCATGATGGAAGAGATTTCAGCACTGAACCTCATTTTCTACTATCGTTTTTCGATCAAAGCAGTCGGCTTCAGTAGTAAGAATCTGGAATGAATACGTGTGTATTAATATTGAAATAATATTAAAGTTAAACTAGATGCAACGCTGTCTATATTGTATGCTTCTTTAGCCAATTACCCTTGTACCGATGTTATGCTCTGTTCATTCAGTACTGCCACTCCCAGACTTTTGTTTTTAGTCTGCGAGTGCAAACTTGCTCATAGCACGGAGCCTAGCACCGAAAAAGTACAGGAGCCAGATGCCGATGATGCCGATGACGCTGAGGCCGCCGAGCAGGCTCGTACCCCGGGCGACGCCGAGGTTGCCAAAGAGAGGGTGGGCAAACAGGACGCTGCCGCAGGCCAGGGCGCTGCGGAAGAAGTCGTTGGCGGCAAAGAGGCTGGCGGCGTACTGGGGATAGCTGAGCGGGATGTAGACAAAGATGCACTGCATGACGACGAAGACGGTGGCGCCGTAGATGGTGATGCCGATGGTGGGGACGATCCAGTGGATCGAGGCGCGGGCGGTCCAGGCGAAGAGGAAGAGGCCAATGGTCGGGCCAAAGGAGGCGCCGAGGGCGGGAATAAGGCGCTCCTCCTGGGCGCCGAAGCCAAACTTGACGATGCGGGGATTCATGTAAAAGTACAGGTAGCAAAAGTAGGCAACGACACCGATGATGCAGGATATGAGGATACACAGGAACACGAGGCCAACCTGGCCCAGGCTCATGTGATAATCGACGGGGTAGACGAGTGGGAAAACCTCAAAGACTGAATCCATGCTGTTAGTTTCAGAGTGGACAACAAGCTGTAGTACAAGAAGAATTGGGGTTGCTGCTTACAAGAGTAGTAAATGCCATAGATGATGGCACTGTAGATTTGCACAAACAGGACAGCAGGGTCCTTGATGGTGATTTCAAGAGGCTTGATGAGGGCATCAATGAAGACGGCAGTCGTGTTCTGGCTGCGCTGGTCGATTTCGCTCTGGGACATGAAGCGGGCATCGCCAGTGACCTTGCGGAGACGCTGGGCGCGGTGCAGCAGAATGGTGGCGCTGCTTGTCTCGGGGAGAAACAGGAGCATGAGGATAAGGATGGGAGACGAGGCCCAGATGGACTCATACAGGGACCAGCGCCAGCCCATGACTGGCACGGAGAAGCCGCTGAGAAGAGGACCAAGAGCAGCTGCAGAAAGAAACGAGAGTTAGCGATGTGATGCTACATTGAACTTTTTGGGGGGGGGGGAGGGGGGGCTCGCAAACGTCTCGACTTACGTCCGCAGTAGGCAGCAGAGACCCAGGCCATCATGGCATAAGGAATCGCCATCAGACTATACATGTCGCCGAGCGACGCGCCGCCCGACGCCAGACACGGCGAGCCAAAGAAGCCCTGCAGGAAGCGCAGCACCATCAGCCCCGCAAAGTTGTGCACCAGCGCCGTCGGGATCGAGATGATGACAAAAAGAAACATGGTGACGGCGTAGACGGGATTGCGGCCGATGCGCGGAATCTCGCTGAGCGGCGAAAAGAGCAGCGGGCCGACGCCGTAGCCGAGGACGTAGAGCGAGAGGCCGAGCGAGGCCTCGAGGGCGCCGACGCCAAACTCGCGCATGACGCCCTCGCTCGAGGTGGTGTAGATGGCCGAGGTGGTGTAGACGACAAAGGTGTAGAGGCAGATGAGGAGGGCAATGGCGTTGCGCTTGGGGTTGGACCAGTTGTGCGGGTCGGCGGCGTCGTCGGTGCGGTACCAGTCGACGAGGACGGCGGTGCCGTCTTTGGTCTGCTGGGGGGCGATGGCGAGGGAGCGCGTCTTTTCGGCGCGGTGGAGTTGGTCGGCTTCGAGAGCGGCCTCGGTGATGTTGTTGATGCCGGAGCGGTGTGAGGGGATGTGGGCGAGAGGTGCGGCGGGTGCGTCGCTGTCGTCGGTCGCGACGTTGTCGTCGTCGTCGTCGCCGTCTAGGGTTGTAAAGGAGCCGGGCGGTTGTTTGTTTCCGGCATCAGAGGCTCCGTTGAGGATGGCGGCATACGCTTCGGGTAGCTTAAAGTCGGGCTTCTCTTCGGGGTACTGGAGGTAGCGGTTGTTGGTGGCCCAACGGATGATTTGGCCGATGGCGGCATCGCGGATCATGTCCGCCATTTCGTGTATTGGTCGAGGAAACTTTTTTCAAAAAGATGAATCTTGTTTACGCTTGAGTGTGACCAAAATGATTCACACACTGGTTGAACCTGGAAACTTGAGTCCTCGCGCAAGTAGTCTATGTGTCCACAGTAGACTGAGAGTTGATAACAGAGAGTCTATATGTCCACAGCAGACCGAGAATAGAGAACAGAGAGTCGATATGTCCACAGTAGACTGAGAATAGAGAACAAAGAGGAAAAGGTTGATCAAGTTAGATATTATGGGCTGGCTGCCGAATTAGATGTAGTTCTCTGTAATGACGTCTACGAGAATCTATTGACAAGAAGGCATAGTCTGCATACTTATACGCCAAGGCAACCCCATCTTGTTTCGGCCGGCGGACGGGGCACGGAGCTATGGAACCTCTGCGAAGGTGATAATTAAAAATGATAGCCCCGATATGTCAGTGAAAATCTGATTAATCAAGATGGAAAAAACTTTTAGTTTCCCAAAAAGGAAACGGCCTTATGAGCCGTGGAACGTGCAGCGAGCGGAGTTTATTAGTTTAACTGCGGCGCTATTTGGGTTTCCATCTGAATTCTTATAAATCCAAAACCAAAAGAACAGAGAAAACTGCACTAGCCTGAGAAAAAGAATCTTCAAGCGACCGTGAAACAGCCTGGCCAACACACAGAAACCCCCCTCGCTGGATCTGGCAGGAAGCGGCGCAGATGAACTCAAAGCAGCACAGGGTCAGGCCAAACAACCGTGCAGACGAATAAATGGGGTCTTGAGGGAACAAGGCTGGGATAGCGTTGCGGCACATCGGTGCTAATATGTCGGAGATGATATGGATTACCAACCAGCAGTGGAGAGAGCGTTGAGTCAAACCACGAGTTTGATGTGGGGACTTTTGACCGCCAACAAGTTGTGTTTATTATGAGTTGTTGAGAGTAGATTTTTTTTCTTCTCTTCTTTGGTGTTGGCTATGAAGGGAATCATGGGAGTTTTCAGAGCTAGCAAAACTCGGGTATGGAAGAAAAGCTGACTGTTTTGTTGAGAGCTGCGACAATGCAAAGCATCGTGCTACTTGAGTGACCAGTGGCAATCTTGACACAACGTGTTGGAGATGAACAGAAATTTCTTTTTTTGCGAAAAAAAAAAAAAAAAAAAAAAGTTGCGTCAAGCGGCTGACGCCGTACCCACGAGTCCGGACTAGCTCAGAAACGTCAACTCAATCGCAACCAACTAACTAACTAGTGCAAGCCACACAGAGCATAGATTACAAACCTAAACCTGCCCGTTTCTGCATTAACAATGCACACAAGGCTTACTCCAAACACGTCCTCTGGCAGAACATGGCCCTGATGGCGTGCGCATGCTGATTGCGAGTGATCAAGGCCTGCGCACGCAACTCCATGTCCGGCGACGCAATCTAGCAACTACAGATGCTAAGGCTGCATGTCGCGGGGGGGGGGGTCCTTTTCACGACAAATTAAATAAAGCTTGGAAATCAATCCACGCTTCGACCTGTGGAGTTTTGGCTTGACACATGTTCACGTACAGTTGATTCCATACGTGATGGTCTAGAAAGAGGGCTACGGCCAAAGGTCCACCGTTTCAAAACAGTTCACGTCTTCGTCCTGTCTTGCTGCTTTCAAGTTTCGCAGCCCAACGCCCAAACCTAGTTAGTCGTGTGTGTTCCTCCGTTAATAATAATAAACCCTGGGCGCTCTCCTACCCCATCCATCCACCTCCTCTCTTTTCAGCATAAAGAAATAGGGCCAGTAGGATATTAAAAAAAAAAAAAGAAAAAAAAAAAAAAAGACGTAAAACAATTTCTAGCTCGTTGGGGTTCGAGTCCCCCGATATCTTTCTGCTTGACCAGCTTCGGAAGCGCGGACATAATCGGACAAGACGATGCTGGAAACGCCGACACGTACCGCCGTCGTGGGCGTTGCAATCGCCGTTGGTTCCACAATGTCCGACAGCCGAGCAGCACGGACATGAGAGCAAAAGCAAGTAAAAAAAAAAAGAATAAAAAATTGTACGTTTGATTATTTCAGTCAAGATACAGTAAAAATACAGAGCAGGCTGCGATGGTTCTTCTATATTACTTTTAGTCCCTTTGCGAAGCCAGCTGTTGATCCTGGTCGTTTCTGCAGTGTCCTGACTCACGCTGTTCTTCAGTGTTGTCAAGGCTCACCCGACTCGCCTTTTCCCCATATGTTGGCCGATCTTGCGAGGCATTTAAGGAAATTCGTAGTCATGACTAGGATTGTTCAATTTGGGGTCGCTGCATCGTCTCGTCGAGCTTCTCCTTGAGCAGCATACCCTCCGCCGTCTTCCCGTCCAGTAGCATCTTCTCCACCACCGCCGCCAATTTTGCCGCCGTCGAGTCCCGTGCCTCCCCGGGCTCCTGCGCGCGCAGCTCCTCCAGTAGCCGATCCCGCAGCGCCGCCGCCGTCGCCGCTTTCCCGGCGCCGCAGTGCGGGAGCAGCAGCAGCATGACCTCGACCGGCGGCCACGTCTCGCCGCAGAGCTGCTCGTAGCGGGAGTACAGCTCCAGCGCGAGCTCTGCGTCACCATCGAGCACGTGCCGGGTCATGGCGGCGTGGACGAGCCGCGGCGGCGCGTCCAGCCCCTGCGCCGAGGCGGCAAGCAGCCACTCGTTGAGTTCGCGCCCGCCATGGCCGGCGGCGGCGGCGGCGAGGAGGAGACGCTGCACCGCAGCCTCGGTGACGGGCATGCTGCTGGTGTGCATGATATAGTGCAGGCGCGTCGCCGAGGCGAGGTCGTTGTCGAGGATGAAGGCGTCGATGAGGCTGTCGTAGTGATAGTCTTGCAAGCGGGTGCGCTGCGCAAGCATTTCCAGGGCTTCGCGGGCGAGCGTCGTATCGGCTTGCCGCGCCGCCGTGTTGAGTACATTCTCCACGATGCCGTCGGCGAGGTGCACCTTGCCGCTGCGCACCAGCGTGTTCCATCCGGCCAGGGTGCCGGGGTAGTGGAACGCGGCGCTGCAGATATCCAGGGCGTAGAACTGCAGCGCATCCAGCCCGTCCGTCGACGCGAGCGACAGCCGGGCCGTCAGAACCTCCATCATCTCATCCACAAAGCCCATCTTGCCAAACACAAACACGAAGATGTCATAGATCCACGGCGCGACGCGTGTGTTTCCCGCGTGTAGCTCCATGAGCGTATCGTAGGCCAGCTCGTACTGCTCGTCGCGGAGCAGCGCCAGCGCCAGCATCTGCCTGTCCTCTGGCCAGTCGCGCGCGCGCGTCTGCTCAAGGATTTCCAGCATGGCGACGTAGCTGGGATGCACTGTAAGGGACTCGAGCGCTCCGCTGTAAAACTCCCGCGTCGCCTCAATGTTCTGCTGCGCCATGTCCCGCATGAGCGCGACGAGCGCGACGCCGCTGCACTCGGGGTCGCTCAGCGTGTCCACGATGCACTCGTACAGAAACGCCGTCAGGCGCTGCCGGCGTCGCACGACCAGGTGCCGGACAATGTGCACGATACGGTTGTGCCGGTTTACGGGCGACGCCGTGGCGATCCACGGCTTCTCGCGGCCGCGCAGCGTGTGCAGGTGGTCAATCAGCTCGTCGATGGACATGGCGAACAGCATCGGCTCGTCGGGCGGCGTCTTGCTCGTCAGTATCATGGTCGGCCGCGGCGCCGGTGTCGTCGATCCCGATGCCGGTCCCGTCCTGAGCATATCCTGGATAAACGTATCGATGGATGTCGGCGCTTCTGTCGTGTTTGCATGGCGCCGCGGCGCCGTCGAAGTCGAGGCTGCTCGAGCAAACGCTGGGAGTCGCGTGGCGTGCCGCACGAGCGTCCTGTCAAAGGCAGGGCAGAGACAACGCCAGAGGCCGTCGTAAACTATTGTGCTGCGCTGCATGACTATTTTCCTGACTGTCCCGCAGCTGTCTTCCTCCCCCAAGGTTGTTGAGGAGCCCGATAATTATTGGTACAAAGGGGACGACCATCATTTTTGGGCCAGCGTTGCGCGGAAGTGTTCCGCAAGCAGCAACCGGGGCAATGCATCTGGCGAGGTTCAGTCTACGCTGGAGCAGCCCACCAGTGCCACCATCTCACGGTCTCCAAAGCGACAGCGACCTCAAAAGCAGAAAGCTCCCCATCATCGTTCGCAGCTACGCCCGCCCGCGAGCCATTGAGCCTACATTTCACCAGACCCTCTTTGTCGCGGTTACACATTGATACGAGACCACAATGGTACGGACATGCTGCCATGGCAAGGCCAGCGCAACGCGATCGCCCGCGCGCATTCCATCGCCCGCCTCTCAACTCCTTCTATAATGATCAAGATTTTGCTAACCCGCCTGTTGCCCTGCAGCTGCCACTAGGCCTATTAAATGCTGCTCAGGGCCACCCTATGCTCGTCGAGCTCAAGAACGGAGAGACGCTCAATGGACATCTCGTCAACTGCGATACATGGATGAACCTCACGCTGAAAGAAGTTGTCCAAACGAGTCCTGTACGAATGCCACCTCTGATGCGCCGCGCGCCCTGCCCAAGGATGCATCGTCTCTCTACTTTGATTCACGAGCGCGCGTCGTGTCGGCACGAGAAGCAGACTGCTAACTATCGCTTGCAGGAAGGAGACAAGTTTGTGCGTCTACCAGAGGTCTACGTCAAGGGCAACAATGTACGAGACATGCCAACCACCTTCCTCACCTCAAACCGTCGCTTTTTCATTCTGCAGATCGAAGAAAAAAAAATTTGCTGATCGCGACTCTTTCTCTTACAGATCAAGTACCTACGAGTTCCCGAAGAAATCATTGAGCTCGCCACCGAGGCGCAAAAGAACCAGCAGGGCAACTTCCGCGGCGGCCGCGGCGGCCAGTCAAGAGGCGACCACGGCGGTCGCGGCGGCGGCGGCGACAGGGGACGCGGAGGCCGTGGCGGTGGCCGTGGCGGACGAGGTCGTGGTGGTCGCGGACAGTGAAGAAAGAAATAAGCAGAAAGCAAGAACTGGTTACGAACTGTGCAGCATGGGCCTGTGCTCTCTATGACCCCATCAGCGGATCTAGACAGCCTCTGGGTTGGGGCGCTCTTTTTTCTGGGATAATCAACGGACTATGGCAGGCGATGCGCCACTGTGCTGACTAGACACAAGCGTAGGCAAGCGACAAGATATAAATTAATAGAGAAAAAAAAATCGGAAAGCATACAAGCTAGAGTCATGGTTTACCGCGCCGTGTTATATAGCGTGTACTTCTCATGGAGCGATGCCAAAGTCACGACGTGCAGGGTTGTGGCCAGCAATTATGAGTGACAGTTCAAAGTACAAGTATTAACAAATTCTATTATAATCAATTTGCTCATCGATTCTCGACTCTAGACTTCTAGCCGCGAGACATTGTAGCCGCTCCTTTCATCATGCAAATAATAAAGTCCACAAACATAGTGTACAGCAAATCTCTTAAAAGCTCGCAACCGCAACAGCAATCGCCTGGCTGTCCGAGTGCGAGATGGACAGGGAAATGTCCTTTACGCCAGCCTGCTTGGCAGCAGAAGCGGCATCACCATGGAGCTGTCATCATTTGTTAGCTGGCTACGTCTAAAACGGGTAATTTCAGAGGCAGTGACTTACCGAGACCTTGGGCGCGCCAGTCTCGTCCCGGGAAATTTCAATCTCCTTCATGGCGGCACCGGCACCCTTGCTAGTGACACCAAGCGACTTGAAAACAGCCTCTTTGGCACTCCAGCGACCAGCAAATGAGCTCTGGGGGCTGGGAGCCTTCTTGCAGTACGCGATTTCACTGGCAGTGAAATTACGCTCGATAAAAGTAGTATTGTCAATGTTTATGGCGGCGATATCCTCAACATCGACACCAACCTTGCTGTTCTGGCTGGCGACTTTGCGTGCAAGCGTCTCCATGACCTGCTGGGTCTCCTTAGCCTGGACAGAGGGAATAACCTTTTCAGATTTCTTCATAAAGTCGGCGGCAAATGTGAGGTCAGACGTCTTCTTCTCAGTTGAGACCCGAGCGTCGGGGTTGAGAAGAACCGAGCTGAGCTGCTCATCAGTGTAAGGAGCCTTGGACTTGGCAACAAACAGGCTGTTGTTGATGAGGCCGTTGTGAAAGAAGCGGTAAGCCTTCTTCTGGCGAGCCTCAACCTTGGTGCAGTACTGGGCATATGTGCGCTCGTCAAGAGTGGCAAAGAGGTACTTGGGGTGAACACCGATAGCCTGAGCACCCTTCTGGCCGAAACCGAACGAGGTAACGGAGAAGGCCTTGATGCCATCAGTCTGGATGCTGCGGCTGGGGTATAGAATCATATCAAAGTCTTCCATAATAGGGTCGACGTTGTCGGCATTGCGGTTGCCAGGAACCAGGCCGGAATTGAGGACCTGCAGGCAGCCGTTCATCATCCAGGCACCTGCAGCACCCTTGGGGTGACCGGTGAGGTACTTCTGGAAGATACCAAGTACGGCGTTACCCTCAGAACGTCCGAGATGACGCAGCTGCTGGCAGATGACAGAAGACTCATTCTTGTCGTTCGCCTTGGTGGAAGTACCGTGGAAAGAAGCGACTCCGAGATCATCGATAGTAAGACCCCAAGTAGCTAGGGCACCACGTAGAGGAGCGATGCTGGGGTCGCTCTTCCAGAAGTTGTTGCCCATGCTGCGAAGAAGCTCCTTTTCTTGACGAGCAGCCTCCTTTTCGATGTGCTGAACACGCTCGTGTGCATACTCGTTCTCATCAAACTCGCTCTGCTGAGCCTTCATGGCGCTGATCTCGTCATGAATAAACTCAAGCTCAGACTCTTGCCACTGCTTGATCTGCTTCTTGCGGCGCTCAATCTGGCGACGCCGGTAGTCCATGTCCAACAGAGGCGAAGGAAATTTGCCAGCATTCTCACGAGCAGTCGTGAGAACACCCTGACCAGGAGCGGGGACAGAGCGGCCAATCTTGTCAGAGGCAGTAGTGGTAAGCGCGAGGATACCGTGGATGGGAACACCCATATCGAGAGCAAGCTTGGCAGTCATGATAACCTGTACACCACAGCCCTGGGACTCCATGAAACCGTTTCTGGTCGTAGTGGTGGGACGAGACATCTCCTTTGGTGTGCGGCCATGTGCCATCTCATCAATGGTATTGCTCGTTGCCTTCATGTTGGCAAACTCATACGAGCCTTCCTCGCCAAAGTCGTCAAAGCCACCAACAAAGCAGACACGAGCCTTGCCTTCCATGATCGTCTCGTATCCAATGTCGACAGACTCAACAGCGGTAGCGCAAGCACCGACGGGGGTCTTGATGGGGCCAGAGGAAGAAATGAGTAACATGTTAACCCAAGCGGCCATGGTGTTGATGAACGACTCCTGAAGAATATCGTTCTGGAGAGGCTGGTCGAGGTAACGATCCTTGTGCATACCGCGGAGGGCAGTGGTACCACCCATACCAGAACCAACGCAGTTACCGACCTCAGAGACGTGGACATACTTGTAGAACTCGTACGGGTCAGTGATACCGCTGGACAGAAGAGCCTCGGCAGTAGAGACAAGCAAGAACAGAGTGACAGGGTCAACCTGATCGATAATGTCATCAGGAATGCCGTAGCGCTTGGCATCCCAGCCTGTTGGGATCTGTCCAGCCACGAGACGGTCGAAACGGAGCGCCTTCGGGATCCAGAGAGAAGCCCCCTTTCTCAGACGAATCAGATACTCGCCGCTCTCGGGGATCTCGAACACCTCGACCTTGTCACCGTGTTCACGCTTGAACTCCTCAGCAGTCTCCTTGGAGGATTCAAAAGGCTCAAGATCCTCTTCAATGACAACCTCGTGGAGAAGCTGCTTCTTGTTGGGGTCGTAGCCAGCGAAAAGCTCGGGCTCAATCAGACGAATGCCGGAGTGTTCCAGAATGAACTTCTCATACTTGGCCTTGATGTCCTTGTCGTCAACGGGGTCACCAGTTTTGGCATCGACCCAGCCAGCGTAAGGCTTGCCCTTGATAGGACCGTTGTGGTTCTTGATGAGACCCATGATCCACGCCATTTCAACACATCCCTCAAGAGAAAATTCGCCAAAAGCTTCCATCTCCCATCGGGTACGCGAGTTACCCCAGGGACCGACTTCAGCGAAACCAGTGACTACGACCACCTTTTCGAGGTCAACCATGCCCTTGAGCTTGTCATTGAGTGGAGCAACCTCTTCCTTCCAGTCAGGTAAGGGAGGAAAGTCAAACTTGATGTTGGCGCGGGGGTCAATGGTCTTCTTCTTGTAAAGGACCTCGGACTCGGCTCCGTTGACAATGGTGTTCTCGATAGCGCTCTCCGTGGTGACTGCCCTGCGAACCTCGCTCGTCTCCATAATGTCCTTGCGGAGCTTAGTCATGGCCTCGTTCAGGTTTGGAATGAACTGCAGACCACCGTTGAGATCTGCAAAGACAGGCTCAGACTGGCAAAGATCAACGATGGTAGGAGACATGAGTCCAAGCAGGTTGAAAGCCATCTCCTGCTGAGAGAAGGTGCGGACACCAAAAGCCTCAACGCCTTCAGCAACAATGTTGTTGCCAGACATGAGACCCGTGCCGCGAGTCCAACCAATGACGGCACCGCAGATGGTGAGGTAGTTGGCCCAGCTCTCAGAGTACCATCGGTTGAAAAGAGTCTCGAGAGCAAGCTTTGACTCAGAGTAGAGACCATCGTTGCCAAAGGTACCGTGGTTGGGAGAGAGAGGAAGAACAACCTGGGCAGGGCGGGTCTCGAAGCCACGCTCAGCCTTCTGAGCTTTAACGCATCCCAAAAGGCGGACAAGGTTGGTAAGCATGATACGGTGGGCGAGCTCAGAGCGCGAGTCAATGCTGTCAATCTGGCGACCGTTCTCAGAAATGGCGGCAAAAGGCACAATGTAGTCGAGATCCCAGCCCAGACCATTTTTGGGGTCGTAGATGTAGTCAATGAGGGCTTCGATATCTTGCTTGCTGCCCTGGTTGAAGGGAACCACCACAACCTGAGATCCGCGGGAGCCATAACGAGTGTACATGGACTGATAGTATTCGGTGACTTCCTTGGAGAATCGGCTAGTAGTGACAACAACGCGAGCACCACCGCTAATCAGGCCCTGAAGGACTTCAGCGCCAATGGAGCCAGCGCCAGCGCCAGTCATGAGAACATGCTTGCCAGTGTAGGTAACGCCAGCACGGGCAGCCTCTTCAAGACAGTCGAGATACACAGAAGTAAGCTTCTTGCTGTAGTCCCAGCCATGGAGAGTCTTCTTTTTGAGGTGCAGAAACGGGATTGTCTCAACACGGCCCTTGTTGTTGCTGCTGCCCTTGAGGGTCGTAGCCATGCGGCCCTTGCCGGGCTCCTTGGGGATGATTTGGCTTTCGTTCATGCCAAGAGAGCGAAGGACATCGCCGTACAGGCTCTTGATTTCAAGCTGTGATGTCTTGGACATCTTGTGCTGCTGCTTGATGAGCTTGTAGATGCGCTGGAGATCGCTCTGGACCTTGGTTCGGTTGCCGTACTCGGAGATTTTGCCACCCTCGGCCATCTGCTGAACGTAGTGCTCGAGCTTTCTGCAGCTCGCGCGGGGGACTTCCTCGTAGTTGAGATTGCCACGGGCGTCGACCGTAGTACGTGGGCCAGTAGGTACAGCAACGTCCTTGTAGTGAGGGTCAACGTTCAAGACTTCCTTGCAGTTGTCAATAAGCTGGTATCCGAGCTCTTTAGCGAGCTGGTATGTTTCGCCTCGCTCAGTCGGGCAGTTGTCGATGTGGTACTGCATGAAGTCGAGCAACTTCGGGTTGGACTTGTTCATGATGCGGATACACTGGCTGACGATTTCACGGTCAACAGTCTGGAGTCTACCGAAAATAATTTCAAAGTACATGCTGAGACCATCTTGGCGAGCCCAGTTCCAGGAGGAGTCGTATGTGCGGGCCTTGAGGGGGCTGAAAACAGGCTCAATACCGGAGGCATAAAAGTCACCGTGCTCGGCAGTCCAGAGGTCGAGCTGGGCCTGTAGGATCTTTTCAGATTTTTGAGAGTCAATGAAAGCCTTATCGCCGGAGCGAAGGTCCATCTTGAGATAGCGCGCAAAGAGCTCGAGCTGCTGCTTGAACAGAGCGTGCTGATCCTTGGTCAGAGCATCGATAGCGGCAGGATCCATCATCATACCACCGCCACTGCTGGCACCCGCATCAGCTGCGGTGGTACTGGTGAGACTTATACCAGCGTTGACGGCAAATTTCTGAGTGACATCGTCGAGGAAGGCCTTGGCATCGCTTTCAGCGCCAAGACGCGCCGCAGGCTCCATGGTCAGAGCCAGTAGCAGAGCACCGTCCTGGCGACCAGAACCAAGACCCCACCTTGTCTCGAGGTACTTGCGAGCGGCTGTGATGTTGAAACCACCAGGCATCTTGGAGGAAATGAGACGGGCGATCAGGGACTGTGAAACCTTGCCCAAGTTGCCGTCGAATGTAGGCTGTATGGATGCGCCGAGCTCGTCTAGAGGGGTATCTTCAGGCTTCTCGGGAGTGGAACCGAATTCTTTTCCAAGATCACCGAGAATCTCATTTTGTAGTGTCGACTTGCCTACGGGGGCATTAGTGGGCAAATTGAGCCGTGCGGAGGAGAAGACTTACCGCCAACTAAATCTTTGATAGCTTTGCTCAAAGGCACATCGAGGAGGGGCTTCTTGAGCTTTTGCGCAATGAGAGCGCGAACAATGTCAACGGCCTGCACAGGCTGGTCGGGAACCTGAGCCGCAGGGCCAGAACTAGCGGGGGGAGGGGGCGCGGCGGCGGCGGCGGCGGCGGGAGCGGCGGAGGCTGGCGCAGCACTGGCAGAAGCTCCGGCGGCGGGAGCAGCAGGCTCTGGCTCATCCTCTACAGGATCGACATCGTAGTAGATCTCCTTTGCGTCCTTGTTGTAGCAGAGAATCTGTCTCTGGACGGATTTGGCGGCATCATAGGCTTCGTACTTGGAGGCGAGGGTACGCTTGGCCATGACACCAAGGGTATCAGCAGGGCCGATCTCGACAACGCGCTCAGCCGTCCTCTCGGCGAGGAAGACGTCCTGTGTTTCAATCCATCTGACAGGCGACGCAAACTGGTACGCCAGCAGCTCGATGAGTAGAGTGTGGGAGAGTTCTTGTTCGACTTCGGGACGCATTTTGAGGAGAGTGTCGAGTGGAAGGGTCGACTGGCAAATCAGAGGTGTATGGAGATTGAGTCGTGTAAAGCAGATATTACTGCTACCGATTGCGAAAAGCAGCACACGCCAATGCCGCGATTATGTATAGGTGGTTTTCGAAGGGTAGAATGAAGGGTCCCGCGCAACCCAGCTTGGAGCGGCAGCTTTGGAGAGGCGATCCCAAGGCCGGTCGGTGAGAGAAGAATGTATAGACAATGAGGAAGGAGAATGGAGAAGAAGAGTGATGCAAATATTAGGATGTAGGATGAGAGAATTACAGGAAAGCAACAAAGTGTCCAACCTGACAGGATACAGCTTGATAGGCAGAGTTTTGGGAGGGACGAGACGAGACGGGACCAAACGGAGTTTGGCTGTACAGGCAGGCTTGGGCGCTCTGGCTGTACGGAGGACTGGCAGCGCAGCAGGCTTGGATTGTTGAACTGGGGATCCACATCGAGGTCCCCAAGAAGAACTGCTGAAGCGACTGCAAGAAAAAAATTGGGGGATGTTGCAGCAGCCAGCACAGCACACTTGCAGCAGGGCGTCTCAACCAGATTGTTAAGCTAAGCCCAACCGGGAAGAGTGCCTATTCTGTCACACTAAAAGCCGGACAACTGATGGGAAAGGGGAGTTGGTGGTGTTGCTGTTTTGATAGGAGTAAACAACGGGGAGTAGGTGATGCAATTCAACAACAGGCTCTAGGCATGATGATGCAAAAGCGCAAACTCATGCAGGTATTTCGCTCTGGATGGCCGCAAACCTCTCCCATCTGTTGAACATTGAATCTGTTAGTACTCCGTAGATACCAGGTGCTGCCCTCGAAGCTGGCGCGTCGAGGTGATGGCTTTTTTGTTTAATTTTTTTACCCGGCAGAACGGAGCAGGAGCCCCACCAAAGCACCCTATCGGCCCCTGCAAGCACTGAACGACGATTGATGGATTGCAACACTACGTAATTTCGCTGAGATGTACTAGTACAAGGTGAGGCTAAGGGGGTGGCAGCTCAATGACAAGAGTTTTTGAGAGTGGCAGAGTTGACGCTATGATCTATCACAGCCGCAGCCAGCACTATTAATGCATGACATGTTTCATTCCATGCTTGTGTTTGTTCAAGGTCTCCGAAGTGGTGCATCTCGGGATTCTTGTGGTATTTGCAAAAAAGATTGTCCCTCGGTGTCTACTACTTATTACAATACCGTGAGAGTTGGCAGAATCTCCAAGATACCTAGTCTCGTTGATAGGCTCCTCCGTAACCACGCTTGTCCAGCGAGACAAAAAAAAAAAACGCAGAGCGTCAACATGAGATGATTAATTCGAATCGTCGAGGCCGAAGGGAAAGATACAGCAGATCTCCATAGTCTCAACTTGTCCTCACCAACGCCCACGGTTCCTGACTGATACCCTACATCTTTGCATCTGCGGCTGTACTGCCAATCGCCTCCAGGTTCGTACTAGATTTATAGCAGCAGATGTCACAAACCGCGCAATTCTCCGTTTGCCCGTCTTCTCCCGCCCCTCCCGTCACAATCAGGCCATGCGACATTGTCGGCCCTTCTTCTAGACGCCTCACCGCCTGCCATGTTGGGTCACACTACAGATGGAAGCCAAATCTAACAAACCACCGATAGACGGCCCGTCTCTGCTTATCACCACCATTGACTGTTCTCCTGCATCCTCTTCAACAATCTCTGGACCACTGGTCCTGCAGGTTGACCAAATTCGCCCCCTCTGATAGGGCCAAGGGGAACTTTGCATGACCCTAGCTAGAGTCGGCCCCTTCTTGCCGTTCCGCCGCGCTCCAAATCTAACCCCAACCGCAACTTCTGCAAGTGTGGCGCATGTACCAGTACTTCACATATGCCCCTCCGTCTCCAAAGCTTTCTCGAAAAAAAAAAGGGACCATGACCATCCCCAACAGAACTAAATTTTTTTTTTGAGCGAGGCCACACACACCTCCCCGTAGTAGGCCTGTTAGCGCTGTAATAAGTCGCCGCCGTCGCCTGTGAATGCCCTGCGGACAACCTGTAACTTAGGGAGGCCCAATAGGCACCAGCTTTTGCCTGCTTCTTGGCTCTCCAACCAGAAGTCCAATCCAGCTTCCCAGGTGGCCCTGATTTTTTCCGTCTCGTCCGACATTGGCTGGACGTTGAGAGAAACCACCTCGAGTAGACTTCCTATCCCACCCACCGTGTTTTCATTCTGTTACTTCCCCTTCTACCTTGTTTATTCTCCTCCACATCTTCAATTTTGCATACAAGCTCGTTTGCTGTCGAGCTGATAGCATTGATCGCCGTAATTCTCCTACTTCCTGGCGACTAAGCTCCCTGTTTCTCAATCCCGTGCTCTTCAAACGGCCCAAACACCACTCTCCGGCCCAGAGACACCACGACCATCAGCACGACTTCAGCAAACGGGTTCTTTAATAGGTTTGTGCTGCTACTCTCAATTGGCACCGTTCCACAGCGCTAATGTACATCCGCCACCAGACATTCACACGATACCCTTTAATCCCATCACCTACAACCTACCACCATGTACGGGGCAGCAACCGGGGCCCAGACGGGCATAAACACCCCGCGATCCAGCTCTTCTCTACGACCATTGACGCTCTCCCACGGCATCCTTGAAACCTCCTTCCTCATCCCTACAAGCCTTCACTTCCACGCATCACAGTTAAAAGAGCGCTTCACTGCGAATCTACCACCCCCAACCGATGAGCTTGCTCAGGATGACGAACCCTCATCAGTTGCCGAGCTTGTTGCCAGATACCTCGGGTTTGTTGCCGACCAGGTCGAGAATGGAGAGGACGATTCCCAAGGCTCCTACGAGGAGGTCCTCAAACTTGTTCTCAACGAATTCGAACGCGCGTTCCTCCACGGCAACGAGGTCCATGCCGTCGCTGCTACCCTCCCCGGCATCGAGTCGAAGAAGCTCGACGTTATCAAGAGTTACTATGCTGCCCGCAGCGTTATCAATAGAACCATCAAGCCTCACGAGTCCGCTCTCCTGCGCGCTGCTGATGATGGCGCCGCCGACCTCTATACCATTTTTGGCGGCCAAGGCAACATTGAGGAGTACTTTGAGGAGCTGCGCCAAATCTTCACGACATATTCTGGCTTCGTTTCCGAGCTTATTACGAGCTCCGCCGAGTTGCTTCAGACCCTTTCTAATGACCCCAGCGCCGAAAAGTCGTTTCCCAAGGGCCTGGATATCATGAATTGGCTTCAGCACCCCGAAGCCACTCCTGACATCGATTACCTCATTTCGGCGCCCGTCAGCTTCCCCCTCATTGGACTTGTCCAGCTTGCACACTATGAGGTAACCTGCAAGGTGCTTGGAATCAACCCTGGCCACCTCCGTGAGCGTCTTCGTGGTTCTACTGGTCATTCTCAGGGTATTGTCATGGCCGCTGCCACTGCAGCCGCCGACTCTTGGGAGTCGTGGCGCGACATCGCCACTTCTACCCTCACCATCCTCTTCTGGATTGGTACTCGGAGCCAGCAGGCATTCCCCGTCACCTCCATGACTCCCACCATGTTGAGAGAGTCAATGGATCACGGCGAAGGCACCCCTACGCCTATGCTTAGCATTCGCGACCTCTCCCAGCAAGAGGTCCAGAAGCACATCGACGCTACCAACCAATACCTCCCCGCCAATCGCCACATCAGTATCTCTCTCATCAACAGTCCCAGAAATCTTGTTGTTACTGGCCCCCCTACATCGCTCTATGGTCTCAACTCGCAGTTGCGCAAGGTCAAGGCCCCCACTGGTCTTGACCAGACCCGTGTTCCCTACACAGAGCGAAAGGTGCGCTTTGCGAACCGATTTCTGCCCATTACCGCCCCCTTCCACAGCCAGTACCTTACCGAGGCCACCGCTTTAATTGACGAGGACCTCAAGAACATCGTTATTGACAGCAGCTCTCTGAGTATACCTGTTTTCGACACAAACACTGGCAAGGATCTGCGAACCGAGGTCAGCGGCAACATCGTCCCTACCCTTGTTCGCCTCATTACCCGTGACCCTGTCAACTGGGAGACTGCCACTGTTTTCCCTAACGCCAGCCACGTCCTCGACTTTGGCCCTGGCGGTGCTTCTGGTCTCGGAAACTTGACTAGCCGCAACAAGGAGGGTACCGGTGTTCGCGTCATTATCGCTGGTGCCATTGAAGGCGCGCTTGATGCGGTTGGATACAAGCCTGAGCTCTTCGATAGAGACGAAGAGAACGCCATCACATATGCCATCAATTGGGTCAAGGAATTTGGTCCCAAGTTGGTCAAGAATTCAAAGGGCGAAAAGTATGTCGACACCAAAATGTCTCGTCTTCTTGGTTTGCCACCCGTCATGGTTGCTGGTATGACTCCTGCCACCGTTCCTTGGGACTTCGTCGCTGCTACTATGAACTCTGGCTACCACATTGAGCTAGCTGGTGGCGGCTATTTCAACGCCAAGACGATGAGCCAGGCGCTCGACAAGATTGAAAATGCTATTCCCGCTGGCCGTGGTATTACTGTCAACTTGATTTACGTCAATCCTCGAGCTATGGCTTGGCAGATTCCTCTTCTTGGCCGACTTCGCGCTGAGGGTGTACCCATCGAGGGTCTTACCATTGGTGCTGGTGTTCCTTCCATCGAAGTCGCTCAAGAGTATATCGAAACTCTGGGACTCAAGCACATTGCTTTCAAGCCCGGCTCCGTCGAGGCCGTGCAGGCCGTTATCAATATTGCCAAGGCCAACCCAACTTTCCCTGTTCTGCTTCAATGGACTGGCGGCCGTGGCGGCGGTCACCATTCTTTCGAGGACTTCCACCAGCCTATTCTTCAAATGTACGGCCGCATTCGTCGTCAGGAGAACATCATTCTCGTGGCTGGTAGTGGTTTCGGCGGCGCTGACGACACCTACCCCTACGTCACTGGTGACTGGTCCAAGAAGTACGGTTACCCCCCCATGCCCTTTGACGGCTGCCTTTTTGGTAGCCGCATGATGGTCGCCAAGGAGGCCCACACCAGCAAGGCCGCCAAGCAAGCCATCATTGACGCCCCTGGTCTGGAGGATGCTCAGTGGGAGCAGACTTACAAAGGGCCTGCTGGTGGTGTTATTACTGTTCGATCTGAGATGGGTGAGCCCATTCATAAGCTGGCTACTCGCGGTGTTCGTTTCTGGGCCGAAATGGACCAAAAAATCTTCGCCCTGCCCAAGGAGAAGCGTGTTGCTGAACTCAAGAAAAATCGCGACTACATCATCAAAAAGCTCAATGATGACTTCCAGAAGGTCTGGTTCGGCTGCAACAAGGATGGTAATGCTGTCGATCTGGAAGACATGACGTATGCAGAAATCGTTCGCCGTCTCGTTGACCTCCTCTACGTCAAGCATCAGAAACGCTGGATCGACGCCTCGTTTGCCAGGCTCACTGGCGATTTTATTCACCGCGTTGAGGAGCGCTTCACGACCACCCCCGGGAAGCCTTCGCACCTGCAGAGCTATGCAGAACTTGATGAACCCTATAGTGCCGTGAAACGCATTCTCTCCTTCTACCCCGATGCCGACAAGCAGATCGTCAATGCCCAGGACGTCCAGCACTTCTTGCTTCTCTGCATGCGTCCCGGTCAGAAGCCTGTCACTTTTATTCCTGCTCTCGATGGCAACTTTGAGTTCTTTTTCAAAAAGGACTCCCTTTGGCAGTCTGAGGACCTCGACGCTGTTATCGACCAAGACGTTGGACGTACCTGTATTCTGCAAGGTCCTACCGCCGTTAAGTTTTCGACCATTCTGGATGAGCTGGTCAAGTCAATTCTGGACGGTATTCATAACTCTCACATCGAGTATCTTACTCGCGATTACTACGGTGGTAAGGAGAGCGCCATTCCTACTATCGAATACTTCGGTGGCGAGTTGGTTGAGACCGAGATACCTCTCGACATTGAGGGTCTGACTGTCAGCTATGACGAACACAAGAACACTTACCGTCTTGCCTCTGGAGCGGGTGCCACCATGCCTCCCCTCGATGCTTGGCTGTCGCTGCTTGCTGGCCCCAACCGAAACTGGCGCCATGCCCTGCTCATGTCCGATGTCGTCGTTCAAGGCCAAAAGTTCCAGACCAACCCCCTCCGTCGCATTTTTGCGCCTTACCGTGGCTTGTTCGTCGAGATCAACTATCCCAATGATCCTTCCAGGACGGAGATCATTGTAAAGGAGCAGCCGCGATACAACCAGTATGTGACCGTGATTGAGGTCAAATTTGCTGGCAAGAACGAGATTCTCGTCAATATGATCAAGGATACGACAGCTCTTGGACGACCTCTAGGTCTTCCTCTGCGCTTCACCTACCACCCTGAAGCTGGTTACGCTCCTATTCGTGAAGTCATGAACGACCGCAACGACCGCATCAAGGAGTTTTACTGGAAGGCGTGGTTCGGTGAGGATCCTATGGATCTAGATGCCTTGGTTACTAGCAAGTTTGACGGTGGCAAGACCACCATCACCGCGGAAGCCATCAACGACTTCGTGCATGCTGTTGGCAACACTGGTGAGGCCTTTGTTGACCGTCCTGGCAAGGTTGTCTACGCTCCTATGGACTTTGCCATTGTTGTTGGATGGAAGGCCATCACCAAGCCCATCTTCCCTCGCAAGATTGACGGCGACTTGCTCAAGCTTGTTCACCTCTCCAACGGCTTTCGCATGCTCCCCGGCGCAGAGCCTCTGAAAAAGGGAGATGAGATTTCCACCACGGCCCAGATCAACGCTGTCATCAACCAGGAGTCCGGCAAAATGGTTGAGGTCTGCGGCACCATCACCCGCGAGGGTCAACCTGTGATGGAAGTTACTTCCCAATTCCTCTACCGCGGTGCTTATACCGACTTCGAGAACACCTTCCAGCGCAAGGTTGAAACTCCCGTTGAGGTTCACTTGGTTACCAGCAAGGATGTTGCTGTCCTGCGCTCCAAGGAGTGGTTCTCTACTGACGAGATGCCAAATGACTTTGACCTGCTCGGTAAAACGCTTACTTTCCGTCTTCAGAGTTTGATGCGCTACAAGAACAAGGATTCCTTCAGCAGCGTTGAAACTCGCGGCGAGGTTCTTCTCGAGCTGCCTACCAAGGAGATCATTCAGGTAGCTAGCGTTGACTATGATGCTGGAGACTCTCAAGGTAACCCCGTCATTGATTACCTTGAGCGTCACGGCACTCCTCTGGATCAACCCATCAACTTTGAGAACCCCATTCCTCTCAGTGGCCGTACTCCTCTTCAGCTGCGCGCCCCTGCTTCCAACGAGACGTATGCGCGTGTTTCTGGCGACTACAACCCCATTCACGTTTCTCGCGTGTTTTCGTCCTACGCCAGCCTCCCCGGCACCATTACCCACGGCATGTACTCTAGCGCCGCCGTCCGCAGTCTTGTCGAAACCTGGGCTGCTGAGAACAATGTCGGACGTGTCCGCAGCTTCCATGCTTCTCTTGTCGGCATGGTTCTGCCCAATGATGATATTCAGGTCCAGCTGCAGCACGTTGGTATGGTAGCTGGCCGCAAGATCATCAAGGTCGAGGTCAGCAACAAGGAAACGGAAGAGAAGGTTCTCCTCGGCGAGGCTGAGGTTGAGCAGCCCGTAACTGCTTATGTATTCACTGGTCAAGGTTCACAAGAGCAGGGTATGGGAATGGAACTGTACGATAGCAGCCCCGTGGCCAAGGAGGTCTGGGACCGCGCCGACAAATATCTGCTGGATAATTACGGCTTCTCGATTACCAACATTGTCCGAAACAACCCCAAGGAGCTTACTATTCACTTTGGTGGTCCTCGAGGCAAGGCTATTCGTCAAAATTACATGGCGATGACATTTGAAACAGTGGCTGCAGATGGCTCGATCAAGTCGGAAAGAATTTTCAAGGACGTGGACGAGAAGACGACGTCGTACACTTACCGCTCGCCGACCGGTCTCTTGTCGGCGACTCAATTCACTCAGCCTGCTCTGACTCTTATGGAGAAGGCCAGTTTTGAGGATATGAAGTCCAAGGGTCTAGTGCCTCGCGATAGCACCTTTGCTGGCCATTCGCTTGGTGAATACTCTGCACTAGCTGCTCTGGCCGATGTTATGCCTATCGAGAGTCTAGTGTCGGTTGTCTTTTACCGTGGTCTGACCATGCAAGTTGCTGTTGAGCGCGATGCTGCGGGCCGCTCTAACTACTCAATGTGCGCTGTCAATCCCAGCCGCATCTCCAAAACGTTCAACGAGGAGGCTCTGCAGTTTGTGGTCAACAATATTTCGGAGGAAACGGGCTGGCTGCTGGAAATTGTCAACTACAACATCGCCAACATGCAGTATGTGTGTGCTGGTGACCTTCGGGCTCTTGACACGCTAGCGGGAGTGACGAACTTCCTCAAGATGCAGAAGATTGACATTGAGGAGATGCGTAGCAACATCGAAGAAGCCAAAGATGCGCTGCGTGAGATTATTCGGGGCTGCGCTGAGGCGACTCTCAAGAAACCCGTTCCTCTGGAGCTGGAGCGCGGATTTGCGACGATTCCGCTGCGGGGTATAGACGTGCCTTTCCACTCAACGTTCTTACGATCGGGTGTCAAGCCTTTCCGATCATTTCTGCTCAAGAAGATCAACAAGACAACGATCGACCCTTCGAAGCTGGTTGGAAAGTACATTCCCAACGTGACGGCCAAGCCTTTTGCGCTGACCAAGGAATACTTTGAGGATGTGTACAAGCTGACCAACTCGCCCAAGATTGGAGCGGTGCTGGCCAACTGGGACAAGATCACGCAGGACGGAGGCGAAGCCAAGTCAGGTAGCGACAGCGGAGTCAGCGCCGAGCACGACGGCCCCGGAGCGGCTGCTTAATGGACATGATGAAGTGTGTTGTCAGAGGGAGCATGGGGAACGCATAGTTTGAGTAGTCGGGGAAATATGTTGATTCAGCCGACGACGAGCAAACTTGTGATGAGGGTGTGCCGATTGTTTGTTAATAATTTGTTTCAAAAGCTACAACGGTGGAAGCGCTTGGCTGCAGTACAGCAGAGAGAATGACGATGACAGCAGGCAGGTACGTTGAACTTGTGTGTCTGTCAGGAATTATTTTTAGTATCAGTATATAGTATATAGATTTTATGATTGTTCATTATGTGCATATCAGTTGTGCAATGTGATGTGTAATTTGGACGTATTAGGCAAGGATGACGTGGGTGTGCATGTTCACATGGACAGTTGGGTAGATTAAAATGCTGGTGGATATCGCGGGGTAGGACGATGAGAGTAGGTAAGAGGTGCGGATAATAGACCAAGGCAAGACGACGTAGATGTAAAGTGAGGGTGCTGGGTGAAGCTGGGTCAAAGTGGTAATTAGAGGTTTGGCGATGGCAATGACACTAGAGGGCAATGACACTGGAGGGCAATGACACTGGAGGGTTGGGGGAGCGGCCAGCAAATGTGCGGCACGGACGGCTCCGGGCGATGGATAGGTCAAAAACAAGGCCAAGATATTACACGTAAATAGATTTGACGCTACGGCATGTCATTGCATGGCGCTATTTCTCAACTATGATTACCTTAAGCTATTTACTGTGGGTGTGGCTTATCCACCATCCGCCATCTTGATAGCAGCTCGGCTGTAATGAGCGCTACTCAGATTGAATGGGGCGGCTTGGATGGAGATGGAAGTGTTGGTATTTTTTTTTGGCCACTTTTCAGTTTGCATCTTGTTGCCGTTGTCATCATCAGTTTCTATTATCAGGTTGTATCATCAGGCAGTGTTTGTCGGCAGCTCTCCGTTTGCCAACTAATCAGCGCTGCGACCACACGACTTTGAACTTTGTGCAGTGAGTGAGAGTGGGTGTCGGAACACAGCGTCGGACAAGAACCATCTTGTGACTTTTTTTTCCCTCCTCCGACACTCTGCCCCATCCTGTCGTCCTTTTGCTTCTTGTTTCAATCTATCTTGTATCGATATATCGTCTCGACCAATCGCTTGATATCGCCTCATTCATTTTCATCTGACCTCAAAAGTTTGCCAACTCCTTCAGCTCCTCAGCCTCGGCAACAAACGAGCTCTATAAATCCAAGACTCCGTCTTCTTACCAGACGACGACGAACAACTGACACAGCACTGGTCACACGAGATTTTCCCACTTACCCGGATCCTGTCTCTGTTCCGGTTTCGTCTTCTTCTACAAGTCGCTGCAGATCGGGCGCTTTTCACAACGCCGGAAACGCTTGACAACCAAGACACAAGTACCCCACAATTGCTGTCTCGATGCGTCCTGAACTGCGAAACCAGCTGTTGCTCGGCACCTTTGTCCACAGCAAGTCTCGCAGGGAGCTGGATGTATTTCACAATGGCGCCGTCGCCGTCGATGCCCACGGCAAGATTACTGCCGTGGAACGCGAGTGTGCCAGCGTAGAGGCGGCCAAGACGCAAGCTCTGGCTAAACTCGGCTGGGACGCCAACGACGTTGAAATTCACATCACTAAAGAATCTCAATTCTTCTTTCCCGGGCTTATTGGTATGTTAAAAAGTTGGGCCAAACCTCTGTCCGAGTAGCTGTGCTGACGGTGCCTAGACACTCACATACACGCACCCCAGTACCCCAACGCGGGCATCTTTGGCAAGACGACACTGCTCGACTGGCTTGAAAAGTACACTTTTCCCATGGAGTCGAGCCTCAAGGACCTTGCCAAGGCCCGCAAGGTCTACACCGCCGCCGTCCGCCGCACTCTCGCTCACGGCACCACCACTGCCGCCTACTACGCCACCATTAACATTGACGCCACCAACTTGCTGGCCGATTTGTGCCTCGCCCTCGGCCAGCGCGCCTTTGTCGGCCGCGTCTGCATGGACCGGCCCGGCATAAACCCGGACTACTACCGCGACGCGTCCGCCGAGGCCGCCCTCCGCGCCACGGAGCAGACCATTGCGCACATCCGCGCCGCCGACCCCCAGTTTGACCTCGTCGCGCCGGTCCTGACGCCCAGGTTCGCCCCGTCCTGCACGCCCGAGAGCATGAGAGCGCTGTCCAAGCTGCAGAAAGAAGGCGGCTACCTGGCCCAGACGCATATCTCGGAAAACAAGGGTGAGATTGAGCTCGTCCACGAGCTGTTCCCGGGGTCTCGCTCGTACGCCCAGGTCTACGACGACCACGGGCTGCTCACGCCCAGAATGGTCCTCGCGCACGCCGTCCACCTGACCGAGGAGGAGGCCAGCCTCATCGCCCTCCGCCGGAGCAAAGTCTCGCACTGCCCCTGCAGTAACTCGTCTTTGACCAGCGGCGCCGCTCGCGTCCGCTGGATGTGGCAAAAGGGCATCGAGGTCGGCCTCGGCACCGACGTCTCGGGCGGTTACTCTCCCTCCATTCTCGAAGCGGCCCGCCAGGCTGCGCTCGTCAGTCGCCACGTCGCCACGCACGCCGACGACCCCGACGAAATGGAGCGCTGCAAGCTGAGCGTCGAGGAGGTGCTGTATCTGGCCACGCGCGGCGGCGCCGTCTGCCTCGGCCTCGAGGACAGGATCGGCAGCTTCGAGGTCGGCAAGGACTGGGACGCGCAGCTCGTCGGGCTCGGCCGCGTCGCCGACTCGGGCCTGCGCGAGGGCGAGGAGTGCACGGCCAACGGGCACGACTTGGGCGCGGCGGCGGTACCCGCGCTCATCAACGGGTGCGACGAGGGAAATGTGGACATTTTTGGCTGGGAGTCGTGGGAGGAGATGCTGGCCAAGTGGCTGTACAATGGCGACGACCGAAACACGAAAAAGGTCTGGGTCAAGGGCCGTCTTGTGCACGCGAGAAGGTAGAAATTTTATTTCCGAGGGAATTTTCTGCCTTGTCGAGATTTTGTATTTGCATTTAGCATAGGAAGCATCGCCAAGACGATGTGGGCTTGGCGAGACCGGAGTTGGGCGAGATGGCATCATGATCCATGATAATTGCTTAACGGCGCTTGAAATGGACTCGAGCTGAAAGATGTCTCAAATTTTATTTTCTTTAATAGAATTGGAATTTCTTAAAAAGCTGAGGCTAGAATGAGAGTTTACAATTTGATAAAAAAAAAAAAAACAGAGCAAATTGGAAAGCAAGAAAAGGCTATGCTAGTGAAGTGCAAGACAATGAGACAACATAGAGCAAAACCCGAAAACAGCGTCACCACCATCAGCTGTTAAAAAGATGCATATCAACTTGAAAACAATCTCGTGCATTTCAACGGAAAGAATAATCCGGGAACAAGACAGGGGAAACAAGTCAAAGAACTGGCTTCTCAAGACTCCCAACACGTTTCAACTCTTCTGGACAGTACACCATGGGAAAAAGTGAGAACCCCATCCTTGACACCTTCTCGCTGATATGCCAAGGTCCCCA